>PYXC01000924.1:0-27088 GCA_015244755.2 Tenualosa ilisha
GTTGGAACGTGGCTATGCATACATTAAACCAGACGGTGTCTTCATGCTGTTTCTAAAAATGTATGATTTAATGTAGATTTTTGGAAATCAGGCAAAGTCACAGTAAAACTTACCTCAATCTGGTTCACTCGCATCAGTTTGGTGGGTCCTGCAACGAAAAATTGAGGATATTGGGCACATGGAAAGTTGGAACGTAGCTATGCATACATTAAACCAGACGTTCACATCATGCTGTTTCTAAAATTGTATGATTTAAGGCAGATTGTTGTAAATCAGTCAGTGTCACAGTGAAAAATACCTCAGTGTGGTTCACTCGTCTTCAGATTCGGTGGGGTCCTGCAACGAAAATTTGAGGATATTGGGCAGATGGAAAGTTGGAACGTGGCTATGCATACATTAAACCAGACGTTGTCTTCATGCTGTTTCTAAAAATGTATGATTTAAGGCAGATTGTTGTAAATCAGTCAGTGTCACAGTGAAAAATACCTCAGTGTGGTTCACTCGTCTTCAGATTCGGTGGGTTCCTGCAACGAAAATTGAGGATATTGGGCAGATGGAAAGTTGGAACGTGGCTATGCATACATTAAACCAGACGTTGTCTTCATGCTGTTTCTAAAAATGTATGATTTAAGGCAGATTGTTGTAAATCAGTCAGTGTCACAGTGAAAAATACCTCAGTGTGGTTCACTCATCTTCAGATTCGGTGGGTTCCTGCAACGAAAAATTGAGGATATTGGGCACATGGAAAGTTGGAACGTGGCTGGGCATACATTAAACCAGACGTTCACATCATGCTGTTTTTAAAAATGTATGATTTAAGGCAGATTGTTATAAATCAGTCAGTGTCACAGTGAAAAATACCTCAGTGTGGTTTACTCGTCTTCAGATTCGGTGGGTCCTGCAACGAAAAATTGAGGATATTGGGCACATGGAAAGTTGGAACGTGGCTATGCATACATTAAACCAGACGTTCACATCATGCTGTTTCTGAAAAATGTATGATTTAAGGCAGATTGTTGTAAATCAGTCAGTGTCACAGTGAAAAATACCTCAGTGTGGTTCACCCGTCTTCAGATTCGGTGGGGTCCTGCAACGAAAATTTGAGGATATTGGGCAGATGGAAAGTTGGATCGTGGCTACGCATACATTAAACCAGACGTTGTCTTCATGCTGTTTATAAAAATGTATGATTTAAGGCAGATTGTTGTAAATCAGTCAGTGTCACAGTGAAAAATACCTCAGTGTGGTTCACTCGTCTTCAGATTTCGGTGGGGTCCTGCAACGAAAAATTGAGGATATTGGGCACATGGAAAGTTGGAACGTGGCTATGCATACATTAAACCAGACGTTCACATCATGCTGTTTCTAAAAATGTATGATTTAAGGCAGATTGTTGTAAATCAGTCAGTGTCACAGTGAAAAATACCTCAGTGTGGTTCACTCGTCTTCAGATTCGGTGGGTTCCTGCAACGAAAAATTGAGGATATTGGGCACATGGAAAGTTGGAACGTGGCTATGCATACATTAAACCAGACGTTCACATCATGCTGTTTCTAAAAATGTATGATTTAAGGCAGATTGTTGTAAATCAGTCAGTGTCACAGTGAAAAATACCTCAGTGTGGTTCACTCGTCTTCAGATTCGGTGGGTTCCTGCAACGAAAAATTGAGGATATTGGGCACATGGAAAGTTGGAACGTGGCTATGCATACATTAAACCAGACGTTCACATCATGCTGTTTCTAAAAATGTATGATTTAAGGCAGATTGTTGTAAATCAGTCAGTGTCACAGTGAAAAATACCTCAGTGTGGTTCACTCGTCTTCAGATTCGGTGGGGTCCTGCAACGAAAAATTGAGGATATTGGGCACATGGAAAGTTGGAACGTGGCTATGCATACATTAAACCAGACGGTGTCTTCATGCTGTTTCTAAAAATGTATGATTTAATGTAGATTTTTGGAAATCAGGCAAAGTCACAGTAAAACTTACCTCAATCTGGTTCACTCGGCATCAGTTTTGGTGGGGTCCTGCAACGAAAAATTGAGGATATTGGGCACATGGAAAGTTGGAACGTAGCTATGCATACATTAAACCAGACGTTCACATCATGCTGTTTCTAAAATTGTATGATTTAAAGCAGATTGTTGTAAATCAGTCAGTGTCACAGTGAAAAATACCTCAGTGTGGTTCACTCGTCTTCAGATTCGGTGGGTTCCTGCAACGAAAAATTGAGGATATTGGGCACATAGAAAGTTGGAACGTGGCTATGCATACATTAAACCAGACGTTCTCATCATGCGGTTTCTGAAAATGTATGATTTAAGGCAGATTGTTGTAAATCAGTCAGTGTCACAGTGAAAAATACCTCAGTGTGGTTCACTCGTTTTCAGATTCGGTGGGTTCCTGCAACGAAACATTGAGGATATTGGGCACATGAAAAGTTGGAACGTGGCTATGCATACATTAAACCAGACGTTGTCTTCATGCTGTTTCTAAAAATGTATGATTTAATGTAGATTTTTGGAAATCAGGCAAAGTCATAGTAAAACTTCCCTCAATCTGTTTCACTCGGCATCAGTTTTGGTGGGGTCCTGCAACGAAAAATTGAGGATATTGGGCACATGGAAAGTTGGAACGTGGCTATGCATACATTAAACCAGACGTTCACATCATGCTGTTTCTGAAAATGTATGATTTAAGGCAGATTGTTGTAAATCAGTCAGTGTCACAGTGAAAAATACCTCAGTGTGGTTCACCCGTCTTCAGATTCGGTGGGGTCCTGCAACGAAAAATTGAGGATATTAGGCACATGGAAAGTTGGAACGTGGCTATGCATACATTAAACCAGACGTTCACATCATGCTGTTTCTAAAAATGTATGATTTAAGGCAGATTGTTGTAAATCATGCAAAGTCACAGTAAAACTTACCTCAATCTGGTTCACTCGGCATCAGTTTTGGTGGGGTCTTGCAACGAAAAATTGAGGATATTGGGCACATGGAAAGTTGGAACGTGGCTATGCATACATTAAACCAGACGTTCACATCAGGCTGTCTCTAAAAATGTATGATTTAAGGCAGATTGTTGTAAATCAGTCAGTGTCACAGTGAAAAATACCTCAGTGTGGTTCACCCGTCTTCAGATTCGGTGGGGTCCTGCAACGAAAATTTGAGGATATTGGGCAGATGGAAAGTTGGAACGTGGCTATGCATACATTAAACCAGACGTTGTCTTCATGCTGTTTCTAAAAATGTATGATTTAAGGCAGATTGTTGTAAATCAGTCAGTGTCACAGTGAAAAATACCTCAGTGTGGTTCACTCGTCTTCAGATTCGGTGGGTTCCTGCAACGAAAATTTGAGGATATTGGGCAGATGGAAAGTTGGAACGTGGCTATGCATACATTAAACCAGACGTTGTCTTCATGCTGTTTCTAAAAATGTATGATTTAAGGCAGATTGTTGTAAATCAGTCAGTGTCACAGTGAAAAATACCTCAGTGTGATTCACTCATCTTCAGATTCGGTGGGTTCCTGCAACGAAAAATTGAGGATATTGGGCACATGGAAAGTTGGAACGTGGCTGGGCATACATAAAACCAGACGTTCACATCATGCTGTTTTTAAAAATGTATGATTTAAGGCAGATTGTTATAAATCAGTCAGTGTCACAGTGAAAAATACCTCAGTGTGGTTTACTCGTCTTCAGATTCGGTGGGGTCCTGCAACGAAAAATTGAGGATATTGGGCACATGGAAAGTTGGAACGTGGCTATGCATACATTAAACCAGACGTTCACATCATGCTGTTTCTGAAAATGTATGATTTAAGGCAGATTGTTGTAAATCAGTCAGTGTCACAGTGAAAAATACCTCAGTGTGGTTCACCCGTCTTCAGATTCGGTGGGGTCCTGCAACGAAAATTTGAGGATATTGGGCAGATGGAAAGTTGGATCGTGGCTACGCATACATTAAACCAGACGTTGTCTTCATGCTGTTTATAAAAATGTATGATTTAAGGCAGATTGTTGTAAATCAGTCAGTGTCACAGTGAAAAATACCTCAGTGTGATTCACTCGTCTTCAGATTCGGTGGGGTCCTGCAACGAAAAATTGAGGATATTGGGCACATGGAAAGTTGGAACGTGGCTATGCATACATTAAACCAACGTTGTCTTCATGCTGTTTCTAAAAATGTATGATTTAAGGCAGATTGTTGTAAATCAGTCAGTGTCACAGTGAAAAATACCTCAGTGTGGTTCACTCGTCTTCAGATTTGGTGGGTACCTGCAACGAAAAATTGAGGATATTGGGCACATGGAAAGTTGGAACGTGGCTATGCATACATTAAACCAGACGTTCACATCATGCTGTTTCTAAAAATGTATGATTTAAGGCAGATTGTTGTAAATCAGTCAGTGTCACAGTGAAAAATACCTCAGTGTGGTTCACTCGTCTTCAGATTTGGTGGGTACCTGCAACGAAAAATTGAGGATATTGGGCACATGGAAAGTTGGAACGTGGCTATGCATACATTAAACCAGACGTTCACATCAGGCTGTCTCTAAAAATTTATGATTTAAGGCAGATTGTTGTAAATCAGTCAGTGTCACAGTGAAAAATACCTCAGTGTGGTTCACTCGTCTTCAGATTCGGTGGGGTCCTGCAACGGAAAATTGAGGATATTGGGCACATAGAAAGTTGGAACGTGGCTATGCATACATTAAACCAGACGTTCTCATCATGCGGTTTCTGAAAATGTATGATTTAAGGCAGATTGTTGTAAATCAGTCAGTGTCACAGTGAAAAATACCTCAGTGTGGTTCACTCGTTTTCAGATTCGGTGGGTTCCTGCAACGAAACATTGAGGATATTGGGCACATGAAAAGTTGGAACGTGGCTATGCATACATTAAACCAGACGTTGTCTTCATGCTGTTTCTAAAAATGTATGATTTAATGTAGATTTTTGGAAATCAGGCAAAGTCATAGTAAAACTTCCCTCAATCTGTTTCACTCGGCATCAGTTTTGGTGGGGTCCTGCAACGAAAAATTGAGGATATTGGGCACATGGAAAGTTGGAACGTGGCTATGCATACATTAAACCAGACGTTCACATCATGCTGTTTCTGAAAATGTATGATTTAAGGCAGATTGTTGTAAATCAGTCAGTGTCACAGTGAAAAATACCTCAGTGTGGTTCACCCGTCTTCAGATTCGGTGGGGTCCTGCAACGAAAAATTGAGGATATTGGGCACATGGAAAGTTGGAACGTGGCTATGCATACATTAAACCAGACGTTCACATCATGCTGTTTCTAAAATTGTATGATTTAAGGCAGATTGTTGTAAATCAGTCAGTGTCACAGTGAAAAATACCTCAGTGTGGTTCACTCGTCTTCAGATTCGGTGGGTTCCTGCAACGAAAAATTGAGGATATTGGGCACATAGAAAGTTGGAACGTGGCTATGCATACATTAAACCAGACGTTCTCATCATGCGGTTTCTGAAAATGTATGATTTAAGGCAGATTGTTGTAAATCAGTCAGTGTCACAGTGAAAAATACCTCAGTGTGGTTCACTCGTTTTCAGATTCGGTGGGTTCCTGCAACGAAACATTGAGGATATTGGGCACATAGAAAGTTGGAACGTGGCTATGCATACATTAAACCAGACGTTCTCATCATGCGGTTTCTGAAAATGTATGATTTAAGGCAGATTGTTGTAAATCAGTCAGTGTCACAGTGAAAAATACCTCAGTGTGGTTCACTCGTTTTCAGATTCGGTGGGTTCCTGCAACGAAACATTGAGGATATTGGGCACATGAAAAGTTGGAACGTGGCTATGCATACATTAAACCAGACGTTGTCTTCATGCTGTTTCTAAAAATGTATGATTTAATGTAGATTTTTGGAAATCAGGCAAAGTCATAGTAAAACTTCCCTCAATCTGTTTCACTCGGCATCAGTTTTGGTGGGGTCCTGCAACGAAAAATTGAGGATATTGGGCACATGGAAAGTTGGAACGTGGCTATGCATACATTAAACCAGACGTTCATATCATGCTGTTTCTGAAAATGTATGATTTAAGGCAGATTGTTGTAAATCAGTCAGTGTCACAGTGAAAAATACCTCAGTGTGGTTCACCCGTCTTCAGATTCGGTGGGGTCCTGCAACGAAAATTTGAGGATATTGGGCAGATGGAAAGTTGGAACGTGGCTATGCATACATTAAACCAGACGTTGTCTTCATGCTGTTTCTAAAATGTATGATTTAATGTAGATTTTTGGAAATCAGGCAACGTCACAGTAAAACTTACCTCAATCTGGTTCACTCTGCATCAGTTTTGGTGGGGTCCTGCAACGAAAAATTGAGGATATTGGGCACATGGAAAGTTGGAACGTGGCTATGCATACATTAAACCAGACGTTCATATCATGCTGTTTCTAAAAATGTATGATTTAAGGCAGATTGTTGTAAATCAGTCAGTGTCACAGTGAAAAATACCTCAGTGTGGTTCACTCGTCTTCAGATTCGGTGGGTTCCTGCAACGAAAAATTGAGGATATTGGGCACATGGAAAGTTGGAACGTGGCTATGCATACATTAAACCAGACGTTCTCATCATGCGGTTTCTGAAAATGTATGATTTAAGGCAGATTGTTGTAAATCAGTCAGTGTCACAGTGAAAAATACCTCAGTGTGGTTCACTCGTTTTCAGATTCGGTGGGTTCCTGCAACGAAACATTGAGGATATTGGGCAAATGGAAAGTTGGAACGTGGCTATGCATACATTAAACCAGACGTTCACATCATGCTGTTTCTAAAAATGTATGATTTAAGGCAGATTGTTGTAAATCAGTCAGTGTCACAGTGAAAAATACCTCAGTGTGGTTCACTCGTCTTCAGATTTGGTGGGTTCCTGCAACGAAAAATTGAGGATATTGGGCACATGGAAAGTTGGAACGTGGCTATGCATACATTAAACCAGACGTTCACATCATGCTGTTTCTAAAAATGTATGATTTAAGGCAGATTGTTGTAAATCATGCAAAGTCACAGTAAAACTTACCTCAATCTGGTTCACTCGGCATCAGTTTTGGTGGGGTCTTGCAACGAAAAATTGAGGATATTGGGCACATGGAAAGTTGGAACGTGGCTATGCATACATTAAACCAGACGTTCACATCAGGCTGTCTCTAAAAATTTATGATTTAAGGCAGATTGTTGTAAATCAGTCAGTGTCACAGTGAAAAATACCTCAGTGTGGTTCACTCGTCTTCAGATTCGGTGGGGTCCTGCAACGAAAAATTGAGGATATTGGGCACATGGAAAGTTGGAACGTGGCTATGCATACATTAAACCAGACGGTGTCTTCATGCTGTTTCTAAAAATGTATGATTTAATGTAGATTTTTGGAAATCAGGCAAAGTCACAGTAAAACTTACCTCAATCTGGTTCACTCGGCATCAGTTTTGGTGGGGTCCTGCAACGAAAAATTGAGGATATTGGGCACATGGAAAGTTGGAACGTAGCTATGCATACATTAAACCAGACGTTCACATCATGCTGTTTCTAAAATTGTATGATTTAAGGCAGATTGTTGTAAATCAGTCAGTGTCACAGTGAAAAATACCTCAGTGTGGTTCACTCGTCTTCAGATTCGGTGGGTTCCTGCAACGAAAAATTGAGGATATTGGGCACATAGAAAGTTGGAACGTGGCTATGCATACATTAAACCAGACGTTCTCATCATGCGGTTTCTGAAAATGTATGATTTAAGGCAGATTGTTGTAAATCAGTCAGTGTCACAGTGAAAAATACCTCAGTGTGGTTCACTCGTCTTCAGATTCGGTGGGGTCCTGCAACGAAAAATTGAGGATATTGGGCACATGGAAAGTTGGAACGTGGCTATGCATACATTAAACCAGACGGTGTCTTCATGCTGTTTCTAAAAATGTATGATTTAATGTAGATTTTTGGAAATCAGGCAAAGTCACAGTAAAACTTACCTCAATCTGGTTCACTCGGCATCAGTTTTGGTGGGGTCCTGCAACGAAAAATTGAGGATATTGGGCACATGGAAAGTTGGAACGTAGCTATGCATACATTAAACCAGACGTTCACATCATGCTGTTTCTAAAATTGTATGATTTAAGGCAGATTGTTGTAAATCAGTCAGTGTCACAGTGAAAAATACCTCAGTGTGGTTCACTCGTCTTCAGATTCGGTGGGTTCCTGCAACGAAAAATTGAGGATATTGGGCACATAGAAAGTTGGAACGTGGCTATGCATACATTAAACCAGACGTTCTCATCATGCGGTTTCTGAAAATGTATGATTTAAGGCAGATTGTTGTAAATCAGTCAGTGTCACAGTGAAAAATACCTCAGTGTGGTTCACTCGTTTTCAGATTCGGTGGGTTCCTGCAACGAAACATTGAGGATATTGGGCAAATGGAAAGTTGGAACGTGGCTATGCATACATTAAACCAGACGTTCACATCATGCTGTTTCTAAAAATGTATGATTTAAGGCAGATTGTTGTAAATCAGTCAGTGTCACAGTGAAAAATACCTCAGTGTGGTTCACTCGTCTTCAGATTTGGTGGGTTCCTGCAACGAAAAATTGAGGATATTGGGCACATGGAAAGTTGGAACGTGGCTATGCATACATTAAACCAGACGTTCACATCATGCTGTTTCTAAAAATGTATGATTTAAGGCAGATTGTTGTAAATCATGCAAAGTCACAGTAAAACTTACCTCAATCTGGTTCACTCGGCATCAGTTTTGGTGGGGTCTTGCAACGAAAAATTGAGGATATTGGGCACATGGAAAGTTGGAACGTGGCTATGCATACATTAAACCAGACGTTCACATCAGGCTGTCTCTAAAAATTTATGATTTAAGGCAGATTGTTGTAAATCAGTCAGTGTCACAGTGAAAAATACCTCAGTGTGGTTCACTCGTCTTCAGATTCGGTGGGGTCCTGCAACGAAAAATTGAGGATATTGGGCACATGGAAAGTTGGAACGTGGCTATGCATACATTAAACCAGACGGTGTCTTCATGCTGTTTCTAAAAATGTATGATTTAATGTAGATTTTTGGAAATCAGGCAAAGTCACAGTAAAACTTACCTCAATCTGGTTCACTCGGCATCAGTTTTGGTGGGGTCCTGCAACGAAAAATTGAGGATATTGGGCACATGGAAAGTTGGAACGTAGCTATGCATACATTAAACCAGACGTTCACATCATGCTGTTTCTAAAATTGTATGATTTAAGGCAGATTGTTGTAAATCAGTCAGTGTCACAGTGAAAAATACCTCAGTGTGGTTCACTCGTCTTCAGATTCGGTGGGTTCCTGCAACGAAAAATTGAGGATATTGGGCACATAGAAAGTTGGAACGTGGCTATGCATACATTAAACCAGACGTTCTCATCATGCGGTTTCTGAAAATGTATGATTTAAGGCAGATTGTTGTAAATCAGTCAGTGTCACAGTGAAAAATACCTCAGTGTGGTTCACTCGTTTTCAGATTCGGTGGGTTCCTGCAACGAAACATTGAGGATATTGGGCAAATGGAAAGTTGGAACGTGGCTATGCATACATTAAACCAGACGTTCACATCATGCTGTTTCTAAAAATGTATGATTTAAGGCAGATTGTTGTAAATCAGTCAGTGTCACAGTGAAAAATACCTCAGTGTGGTTCACTCGTCTTCAGACTCGGTGGGGTCGTGCAACGAAAAATTGAGGATATTGGGCACGTGGAAAGTTGGAACGTGGCTATACATACATTAAACCAGACGGTGTCTTCATGCTGTTTCTAAAAATTTATGATTTAATGTAGATTTTGGGAAATCAGGCAAAGTCACAGTAAAACTAACCTCAATCTGATTCACTCGGCATCAGTTTTGGTGGGGTCCTGCAACGAAAAATTGAGGATACTGGGCACATGGAAAGTTGGAACGTGGCTATGCATACATTAAACCACACGTTCACATCATGCTGTTTCTGAAAATGTATGATTTAAGGCAGATTGTTGTAAATCAGTCAGTGTCACAGTGAAAAATACCTCAGTGTGGTTCACTCGTCTTCAGATTCGGTGGGGTCTTGCAACGAAAAATTGAGGATATTGGGCACATGGAAAGTTGGAACGTGGCTATGCATACATTAAATCAGACGGTGTCTTCATGCTGTTTCTAAAAATGTATGATTTAATGTAGATTTTTGGAAATCAGGCAAAGTCACAGTAAAACTTACCTCAATCTGGTTCACTCGGCATCAGTTTTGGTGGGGTCCTGCAACGAAAAATTAAGGATATTGGGCACATGGAAAGTTGGAACGTGGCTATGCATACATTAAACCAGACGTTCACATCATGCTGTTTCTAAAAATGTATGATTTAAGGCAGATTGTTGTAAATCAGTCAGTGTCACAGTGAAAAATACCTCAGTGTGGTTCACTCGTCTTCAGATTCGGTGGGGTCTTGCAACGAAAAATTGAGGATATTGGGCACATGGAAAGTTGGAACGTGGCTATGCATACATTAAACCAGACGTTCACATCATGCTGTTTCTAAAAATTTATGATTTAAGGTAGAGTGTTGTAAATCAGTCAGCGTCACAGTGAAAAATACCTCAGTGTGGTTCACTCGTCTTCAAATTCGGTGGGGTCCTGCAACGAAAAATTGAGGATATTGGGCACATGGAAAGTTGGAACGTGGCTATGCATACATTAAACCAACGTTGTCTTCATGCTGTTTCTAAAAATGTATGATTTAAGGCAGATTGTTGTAAATCAGTCAGTGTCACAGTGAAAAATACCTCAGTGTGGTTCACTCGTCTTCAGATTCGGTGGGGTCCTGCAACGAAAAATTGAGGATATTGGGCACATGGAAAGTTGGAACGTGGCTATGCATACATTAAACCAGACGGTGTCTTCATGCTGTTTCTAAAAATGTATGATTTAATGTAGATTTTTGGAAATCAGGCAAAGTCACAGTAAAACTTACCTCAATCTGGTTCACTCGGCATCAGTTTTGGTGGGGTCCTGCAACGAAAAATTGAGGATATTGGGCACATGGAAAGTTGGAACGTAGCTATGCATACATTAAACCAGACGTTCACATCATGCTGTTTCTAAAATTGTATGATTTAAGGCAGATTGTTGTAAATCAGTCAGTGTCACAGTGAAAAATACCTCAGTGTGGTTCACTCGTCTTCAGATTCGGTGGGTTCCTGCAACGAAAAATTGAGGATATTGGGCACATAGAAAGTTGGAACGTGGCTATGCATACATTAAACCAGACGTTCTCATCATGCGGTTTCTGAAAATGTATGATTTAAGGCAGATTGTTGTAAATCAGTCAGTGTCACAGTGAAAAATACCTCAGTGTGGTTCACTCGTTTTCAGATTCGGTGGGTTCCTGCAACGAAACATTGAGGATATTGGGCAAATGGAAAGTTGGAACGTGGCTATGCATACATTAAACCAGACGTTCACATCATGCTGTTTCTAAAAATGTATGATTTAAGGCAGATTGTTGTAAATCAGTCAGTGTCACAGTGAAAAATACCTCAGTGTGGTTCACTCGTCTTCAGACTCGGTGGGGTCGTGCAACGAAAAATTGAGGATATTGGGCACGTGGAAAGTTGGAACGTGGCTATACATACATTAAACCAGACGGTGTCTTCATGCTGTTTCTAAAAATTTATGATTTAATGTAGATTTTGGGAAATCAGGCAAAGTCACAGTAAAACTAACCTCAATCTGATTCACTCGGCATCAGTTTTGGTGGGGTCCTGCAACGAAAAATTGAGGATACTGGGCACATGGAAAGTTGGAACGTGGCTATGCATACATTAAACCACACGTTCACATCATGCTGTTTCTGAAAATGTATGATTTAAGGCAGATTGTTGTAAATCAGTCAGTGTCACAGTGAAAAATACCTCAGTGTGGTTCACTCGTCTTCAGATTCGGTGGGGTCTTGCAACGAAAAATTGAGGATATTGGGCACATGGAAAGTTGGAACGTGGCTATGCATACATTAAATCAGACGGTGTCTTCATGCTGTTTCTAAAAATGTATGATTTAATGTAGATTTTTGGAAATCAGGCAAAGTCACAGTAAAACTTACCTCAATCTGGTTCACTCGGCATCAGTTTTGGTGGGGTCCTGCAACGAAAAATTAAGGATATTGGGCACATGGAAAGTTGGAACGTGGCTATGCATACATTAAACCAGACGTTCACATCATGCTGTTTCTAAAAATGTATGATTTAAGGCAGATTGTTGTAAATCAGTCAGTGTCACAGTGAAAAATACCTCAGTGTGGTTCACTCGTCTTCAGATTCGGTGGGGTCTTGCAACGAAAAATTGAGGATATTGGGCACATGGAAAGTTGGAACGTGGCTATGCATACATTAAACCAGACGTTCACATCATGCTGTTTCTAAAAATTTATGATTTAAGGTAGAGTGTTGTAAATCAGTCAGCGTCACAGTGAAAAATACCTCAGTGTGGTTCACTCGTCTTCAAATTCGGTGGGGTCCTGCAACGAAAAATTGAGGATATTGGGCACATGGAAAGTTGGAACGTGGCTATGCATACATTAAACCAACGTTGTCTTCATGCTGTTTCTAAAAATGTATGATTTAAGGCAGATTGTTGTAAATCAGTCAGTGTCACAGTGAAAAATACCTGTGTGGTTCACTCGTCTTCAGATTCGGTGGGGTCTTGCAACGAAAAATTGAGGATATTGGGCACATGGAAAGTTGGAATGTGGCTATGCATACATTACACCAGACGTTCACATCATGCTGTTTCTAAAAATGTATGATTTAATGTAGATTTTTGGAAATCAGGCAAAGTCACACTGAAACTTACCTAAACCTGGTTCACTCGGCATCAGTTTTGGTGGGGTCCTGCAACGAAAAATTGAGGATATTGGGCACATGGAAAGTTGGAACGTGGCTATGCATACATTAAACCAACGTTTGTCTTCATGCTGTTTCTAAAAATGTATGATTTAAGGCAGATTGTTGTAAATCAGTCAGTGTCACAGTGAAAAATACCTCAGTGTGGTTCACTCGTCTTCAGATTCGGTGGGTTCCTGCAACGAAAAATTGAGGATATTGGGCACATGGAAAGTTGGAACGTGGCTATGCATACATTACACCAGACGTTCACATCATGCTGTTTCTAAAAATGTATGATTTAATGTAGATTTTTGGAAATCAGGCAAAGTCACACTGAAACTCACCTAAATCTGGTTCACTCGGCATCAGTTTTGGTGGGGTCCTGCAACAAAAAATTGAGGATATTGGACACATGGAAAGTTGGAACGTGGCTATGCATACATTAAACCAGACGTTCACATCATGCTGTTTCTGAAAATGTATGATTTAAGGCAGATTGTTGTAAATCAGTCAGTGTCACAGTGAAAAATACCTCAGTGTGGTTCACTCGTCTTCAGATTCGGTGGGGTCCTGCAACGAAAAATTGAGGATACTGGGCACATGGAAAGTTGGAACGTGGCAATGCATACATTAAACCAGACGTTCACATCATGCTGTTTCTAAAAATGTATGATTTAAGGCAGATTGTTGGAAATCAGTCAGTGTCACAGTGAAAAATACCTCAGTGTGGTTCACTCGTCTTCAGATTCGGTGGGGTCTTGCAACGAAAAATTGAGGATATTGGGCACATGGAAAGTTGGAACGTGGCTATGCATACATTAAACCAGACGTTCACATCATGCTGTTTCTAAAAATGTATGATTTAAGGCAGATTGTTGTAAATCAGTCAGTGTCACAGTGAAAAATACCTCAGTGTGGTTCACTCGTCTTCAGATTCGGTGGGTTCCTGCAACGAAAAATTGAGGATATTGGGCACATGGAAAGTTGGAACGTGGCTATGCATACATTAAACCAGACGTTCACATCATGCTGTTTCTAAAAATGTATGATTTAATGTAGATTTTTGGAAATCAGGCAAAGTCACACTGAAACTTCCCTAAATCTGGTTCACTCGGCATCAGTTTTGGTGGGGTCCTGCAACGTAAAATTGAGGATATTGGGCACATGGAAAGTTGGAACGTGGCTATGCATACATTAAACCAGATGTTCACATCATGCTGTTTCTAAAAATGTATGATTTAAGGCAGATTGTTGTAAATCAGTCAGTGTCACAGTGAAAAATACCTCAGTGTGGTTCACTCGTCTTCAGATTCGGTGGGTTCCTGCAACGAAAAATTGAGGATATTGGGCACATGGAAAGTTGGAACGTGGCTATGCATACATTAAACCAGACGTTCACATCATGCTGTTTCTAAAAATGTATGATTTAATGTAGATTTTTGGAAATCAGGCAAAGTCACACTGAAACTTACCTAAATCTGGTTCACTCGGCATCAGTTTTGGTGGGGTCCTGCAACGAAAAATTGAGGATATTGGGCACATGGAAAGTTGGAACGTGGCTATGCATACATTAAACCAACGTTTGTCTTCATGCTGTTTCTAAAAATGTATGATTTAAGGCAGATTGTTGTAAATCAGTCAGTGTCACAGTGAAAAATACCTCAGTGTGGTTCACTCGTCTTCAGATTCGGTGGGTTCCTGCAACGAAAAATTGAGGATATTGGGCACATGGAAAGTTGGAACGTGGCTATGCATACATTACACCAGACGTTCACATCATGCTGTTTCTAAAAATGTATGATTTAATGTAGATTTTTGGAAATCAGGCAAAGTCACACTGAAACTTACCTAAATCTGGTTCACTCGGCATCAGTTTTGGTGGGGTCCTGCAACGAAAAATTGAGGATATTGGGCACATGGAAAGTTGGAACGTGGCTATGCATACATTAAACCAGACGTTCACATCATGCTGTTTCTGAAAATGTATGATTTAAGGCAGATTGTTGTAAATCAGTCAGTGTCACAGTGAAAAATACCTCAGTGTGGTTCACTCGTCTTCAGATTCGGTGGGGTCCTGCAACGAAAAATTGAGGATACTGGGCACATGGAAAGTTGGAACGTGGCTATGCATACATTAAACCAGACGTTCACATCATGCTGTTTCTAAAAATGTATGATTTAAGGCAGATTGTTGGAAATCAGTCAGTGTCACAGTGAAAAATACCTCAGTGTGGTTCACTCGTCTTCAGATTCGGTGGGTTCCTGCAACGAAAAATTGAGGATATTGGGCACATGGAAAGTTGGAACGTGGCTATGCATACATTACACCAGACGTTCACATCATGCTGTTTCTAAAAATGTATGATTTAATGTAGATTTTTGGAAATCAGGCAAAGTCACACTGAAACTCACCTAAATCTGGTTCACTCGGCATCAGTTTTGGTGGGGTCCTGCAACAAAAAATTGAGGATATTGGACACATGGAAAGTTGGAACGTGGCTATGCATACATTAAACCAGACGTTCACATCATGCTGTTTCTGAAAATGTATGATTTAAGGCAGATTGTTGTAAATCAGTCAGTGTCACAGTGAAAAATACCTCAGTGTGGTTCACTCGTCTTCAGATTCGGTGGGGTCCTGCAACGAAAAATTGAGGATACTGGGCACATGGAAAGTTGGAACGTGGCTATGCATACATTAAACCAGACGTTCACATCATGCTGTTTCTAAAAATGTATGATTTAAGGCAGATTGTTGGAAATCAGTCAGTGTCACAGTGAAAAATACCTCAGTGTGGTTCACTCGTCTTCAGATTCGGTGGGTTCCTGCAACGAAAAATTGAGGATATTGGGCACATGGAAAGTTGGAACGTGGCTATGCATACATTAAACCAGACGTTCACATCATGCTGTTTCTAAAAATGTATGATTTAATGTAGATTTTTGGAAATCAGGCAAAGTCACACTGAAACTTCCTAAATCTGGTTCACTCGGCATCAGTTTTGGTGGGGTCCTGCAACGTAAAATTGAGGATATTGGGCACATGGAAAGTTGGAACGTGGCTATGCATACATTAAACCAGATGTTCACATCATGCTGTTTCTAAAAATGTATGATTTAAGGCAGATTGTTGTAAATCAGTCAGTGTCACAGTGAAAAATACCTCAGTGTGGTTCACTCGTCTTCAGATTCGGTGGGTTCCTGCAACGAAAAATTGAGGATATTGGGCACATGGAAAGTTGGAACGTGGCTATGCATACATTAAACCAGACGTTCACATCATGCTGTTTCTAAAAATGTATGATTTAATGTAGATTTTTGGAAATCAGGCAAAGTCACACTGAAACTTACCTAAATCTGGTTCACTCGGCATCAGTTTTGGTGGGGTCCTGCAACGAAAAATTGAGGATATTGGGCACATGGAAAGTTGGAACGTGGCTATGCATACATTAAACCAACGTTGTCTTCATGCTGTTTCTAAAAATGTATGATTTAAGGCAGATTGTTGTAAATCAGTCAGTGTCACAGTGAAAAATACCTCAGTGTGGTTCACTCGTCTTCAGATTCGGTGGGTTCCTGCAACGAAAAATTGAGGATATTGGGCACATGGAAAGTTGGAACGTGGCTATGCATACATTAACCCAACGTTCACATCATGCTGTTTCTAAAAATGTATGATTTAATGTAGATTTTTGGAAATCAGGCAAAGTCACACTGAAACTTACCTAAATCTGGTTCACTCGGCATCAGTTTTGGTGGGGTCCTGCAACGAAAAATTGAGGATATTGGGCACATGGAAAGTTGGAACGTGGCTATGCATACATTAAACCAGACGTTCACATCATGCTGTTTCTGAAAATGTATGATTTAAGGCAGATTGTTGTAAATCAGTCAGTGTCACAGTGAAAAATACCTCAGTGTGGTTCACTCGTCTTCAGATTCGGTGGGGTCCTGCAACGAAAAATTGAGGATATGGGCACATGGAAAGTTGGAACGTGGCTATGCATACATTAAACCAGACGTTCACATCATGCTGTTTCTAAAAATGTATGATTTAAGGCAGATTGTTGGAAATCAGTCAGTGTCACAGTGAAAAATACCTCAGTGTGGTTCACTCGTCTTCAGATTCGGTGGGGTCCTGCAACGAAAAATTGAGGATATTGGGCACATGGAAAGTTGGAACGTGGCTATGCATACATTAAACCAGACGTTCACATCATGCTGTTTCTAAAAATGTATGATTTAAGGCAGATTGTTGTAAATCAGTCAGTGTCACAGTGAAAAATACCTCAGTGTGGTTCACTCGTCTTCAGATTCGGTGGGTTCCTGCAACGAAAAATTGAGGATATTGGGCACATGGAAAGTTGGAACGTGGCTATGCATACATTAAACCAGACGTTCACATCATGCTGTTTCTAAAAATGTATGATTTAATGTAGATTTTTGGAAATCAGGCAAAGTCACACTGAAACTACCTAATCTGGTTCACTCGGCATCAGTTTTGGTGGGGTCCTGCAACGAAAAATTGAGGATATTGGGCACATGGAAAGTTGGAACGTGGCTATGCATACATTAAACCAACGTTGTCTTCATGCTGTTTCTAAAAATGTATGATTTAAGGCAGATTGTTGTAAATCAGTCAGTGTCACAGTGAAAAATACCTCAATCTGGTTCACTCGGCAGCAGTTTTGGTGGGGTCCTGCAACGAAAAATTGAGGATATTGGGCACATGGAAAGTTGGAACGTGGCTATGCATACATTAGATGAGACGTTCACATCATGCTGTTTCTAAAAATGTATGATTTAAGGCAGATTGTTGGAAATCAGTCAGTGTCAAAGTGAAAAATACCTCAGTGTGGTTCACTCGTCATGAGATTCGGTGGGGTCCTGCAACGAAAAATTGAGGATATTGGGCACATGGAAAGTTGGAACGTGGCTATGCATACATTAAACCAACGTTGTCTTCATGCTGTTTCTAAAAATGTATGATTTAATGTACATTTTTGGAAATCAGGCAAAGTCACAGTAAAACTTACCTCAATCTGGTTCACTCGACATCAGTTTTGGTGGGTTCCTGCAACGAAAAATTGTGGATATTGGGCACATGGAAAGTTGGAAAGTGGCTATGCATACATTAAACCAGACGTTCACATCATGCTGTTTCTGAAAATGTATGATTTAAGGCAGATTGTTGTAAATCAGTCAGTGTCACAGTGAAAAATACCTCAGTGTGGTTCACTCGTCTTCAGATTAGGTGGGGTCCTGCAACGAAAAATTGAGGATATTGGGCACATGGAAATTGGAACGTGGCTATGCATACATTAAACCAGACGTTGTCTTCATGCTGTTTTTAAAAATGTATGATTTAATGTAGATTTTTGGAAATCATGCAAAGTCACAGTAAAACTTACCTCAATCTGGTTCACTCGGCAGCAGTTTTGGTGGGGTCCTGCAACGAAAAATTGAGGATATTGGGCACATGGAAAGTTGGAACGTGGCTATGCATACATTAGACGAGACGTTCACATCATGCTGTTTCTAAAAATGTATGATTTAAGGCAGATTGTTGTAAATCAGTCAGTGTCAAAGTGAAAAATACCTCAGTGTGGTTCACTCGTCATGAGATTCGGTGGGGTCCTGCAACGAAAAATTGAGGATATTGGGCACATGGAAAGTTGGAACGTGGCTATGCATACATTAAACCAACGTTGTCTTCATGCTGTTTCTAAAAATGTATGATTTAAGGCAGATTGTTGTAAATCAGTCAGTGTCACAGTGAAAAATACCTCAGTGTGGTTCACTCGTCTTCAGATTCGGTGGGGTCCTGCAACGAAAAATTGAGGATATTGGGCATATGGAAAGTTGGAACGTGGCCATGCATACATTAAACCAGACGTTGTCTTCATGCTGTTTCTAAAAATGTATGATTTAATGTAGATTTTTGGAAATCATGCAAAGTCACAGTAAAACTTACCTCAATCTGGTTGACTCGGCATCAGTTTTGGTGGGGTCCTGCAACGAAAAATTGAGGATATTGGGCACATGGAAAGTTGGAACGTGGCTATGCATACATTAAACCAGACGTTGTCTTCATGCTGTTTCTAAAAATGTATGATTTAAGGCAGATTGTTGTAAATCAGTCAGTGTCAATGTGAAAAATACCTCAGTGTGGTTCACTCGTCTTCAGATTCGGTGGGGTCCTGCAACGAAAAATTGAGGATATTGGGCACATGGAAAGTTGGAGTGTGGCTATGCATACATTAAACCAGACGTTCACTTCATGCTGTTTCTAAAAATGTATGATTTAAGGCAGATTGTTGTAAATCAGTCAGTGTCACATTGAAAAATACCTCAATCTGGTTCACTCGGCATCAGTTTTGGTGGGTTTCTGCAACGAAAAATTGAGGATATTGGGCACATAGAAAGTTGGAACATGGCTATGCATACATTAAACCAAAAGCTCTTTTCATGCTGTTTCTAAAAATGTATGATTTAATTTCCCTCTGGATAGATAAAGTATAGAGTATCTATAACAGTCTCATAAAGTATCTATCTACAGTATCTACCTATGTGTCTATGCAGATTAATGTAATTTATAATCACCTAGTGCAAAGATGGGGTGTGACAGTCAGAGTGCAGCTAAAGAGTGCAGTCTCTTTTTTGTCCTGGAGAGTTCCTTCCCTAATGACATGCCCCATTAATATTTAGTGGTAGAGGCCTTCAGTGCTTCCTTTCAAATCTCCTTTAGCATGACGTATTCTGGTGGTCCCTATGAAGTGTAAGAGGGCAAGAAACGCCTCACAATTCCTTTCGAAACTATGAAACAACAACCAATCAACTTGACACAGATCAATAACATCTGATTTCCCCTAAGTGTTAGTGGATTTGAATTCTTGTAAAATCGCTGCTGTCTTTCTTTAAGTCCTATGAATTCATCTTCATATCTTTCCTTAACGTCATACGGTACTGTATCCTTTACCTGATGCGGTACATCCCTGGAAAACCTTGAAAAATTTTACATCCCGGGAAACTACTGTAACACCACTCATCCATGCTAAATAACCTTTGACCTTCCCTACACTTTTCCTATCCGTCATCAGTGACAACATAGATGGAGTAATGTGAAAGCAAACTAATATTGGAAGTAAAGCCCCTTAACTGGACCAAAATAGTAGGCCCAACTCATACGAGGGGTTGTGGCTATATTCAAACATCTAAGGGTTTACACTCAATGTGATATTTACAAAACATATTTCAAACATAACAAAAACAAAACAAACACAAGACTAAACAGCCCCCACTTCATCAGGCTATGGCCGGTAGTTTGAGCAACGGCTGACTCAGTAGCTTTCAATGGACTTACCACACACTTTCCCCTTCTCCTGTCTCTACTCCCTTTGACCCCTGTAAGCCCACCTCTTGCTGCACTTCAGTAATAATCCTCATTTTGCAGTCTTTGGATAGAAGCGTCAGCTAAATACTTACTTACTTATATTTCACTTACACATAAATGTGAATTTCATGATATTTTCGTGTGATTTTAGGAAATTAATGGCACAAATAAATCTAGCGGAAGTGAAACGCAACGCAAATATGTTTAGCTGCAAATAACTAACTTTGGCTGTAAGGTTTAGTGTTTTCCATGCTGTTCCAGGGCATGTCACCACTTACTTTTCTGAGTTTATCCACATCAAGCAATGGGGATCTAAGAAAATATGAAAGAAATGTCAAAGTTTACCTGTCCTGCTACTGAGCCCTACATCTACAACTGATAAAATGGGGAAATTTCACAACGCAGTCAAGTTCACTACTGAGGGTTCTGGCATGTTTTCAGAAACGGTGTTCTGATGTATTTAACATATTAACAAACCAAACCATGCATGGAATTCACTTTCAACAGGTGTTTCACCAAAGATGACATGTTGGTTAGACTGAGACCACAGCAACCCCTGGGACAGTGTAGATGACATTGATTGATGATGTCCATGTTTCACTTCTGTCTGGAAGTCAGGTATCAGTCTGAAGTTCTTGCTGACCATGCTTTCTCGGTCTGTGGGTGGTGGGTTTTAAAAGTTTCAGTCACATCTTATACACATTAATTGAAAAAAATACTGTTGGTTCACTGATGATCATTGTTTTCCAAACATCCTTTGACTTACGCAGCATAATCAGGGCAGTGCAAGATCATATATCTACTTTCATCAGCAAGTTTTGAAAGAGAAATCAAAAGTTCACTGCAGACTTAAAGCTTCTCAGGAGACATACTTAATGCTGGCTTACCAAGTGACTGCAGAAATGTGCTTAAAATATTTTGTCTATTTGTTAGTTGAATGTCACTTCAATGTTTTAGTTTGACTCCAGCATATACACCTGCATGATAGTCTGTACAGTGTATTTCTCATAAAGTCTGTACAGTGTATTTCTCCCTGTCTCTTTCTCACTATTTCTGTCTTTGTCTTGCATAACTCAAACTCATCAAACACCATCTCATTAGTCTGATCTGATCCTTCTTTTTTCCCCCAGAAGTGATATTGTCCTATTTCTTTTCATAGCTACTTTTCTTTCCTACTTGTGGTATGACGTTTACCACAAGTCAACCCTCTCTCAGTTCATTTACCTGCAGAGGAACCAACAGTACTGTCTACACTGTGTATGGTGGGTAAGAGACTTGTTCATTTTTTCTACAACATCCAAATAGGTCTTTTTTAAATTAATGTCTGTCTGATCTTAAACAATGTTGCATAATCACCAAATCAATATGGTGACATTAATGGGAATGAACTAGACTGTGCTCATTATGATTGCAGGCCAGAAGAGTGATGCTCTCAAAAGCCATGAATGTATTTTTGGTGCATTTCCTCGTGTGTCCAGCAGGTGTAGTGCTGTTACACAAAGTCAAATCACATTTTGCATCTGTATTTAATATGCACATGATATACATAGCAAATTATTAGATGTTGCCAATTGTAGAATTAATAAAATCATCAAGTGTCAGAGAATTATATTCACATGGTTATTATTTTACTCGTAATTTTAGTTTTTTGTTTTATGCTGACTGTTCAATGTAGCATTTGTTTTGTTTCAGCTGTGCGGTGTGCCTGGAGTGTGAGTTATTCCTCTACACAAGTCTG
Source organism: Tenualosa ilisha (assembly GCA_015244755.2). NCBI lineage: Eukaryota > Metazoa > Chordata > Actinopteri > Clupeiformes > Clupeidae > Tenualosa > Tenualosa ilisha. The sequence goes on from PYXC01000924.1 coordinate 22,052, forward strand.
TGGCCTTAAAGGGGCATCGGTGGTTCTGCCGTGGACAAACCACTATTCCTGGATGGGTCACTGTGTGGGTGGAGAGTGGAACAAAGAGAAGAGAGGGACAGTCAGAGAGGTCAGTAATGCTAATAAATATCCTGCCTGCAGCCTGAAAATAGGCAGTCTGGCTGATCATCACGCTGGCGTTTATCACTTTAGGTTTTACACAGCCCTTCACACCAGTTGGACGACAGGCAAATATGGTGTTACACTTTCAATCAATGGTAAGTACAATTAAGTTAATAGTTGTTTTTTTTGTTTGTGTTTTTAAGTAAACAGTGGATGAAATTCTAATTATAACAAACTTGTCTTGTTATGTCAGACCTGCAGGTAAAGTAGGAGGCTGTTGTAGGGAAACGGAATCAGATTAAAGTGACCTGCAGCACCTCCTGCAGCTTGGGCTCTCAGTATGTCTGGTACAAGCATGGACAGCTTCTACAAAACCACTGGCTCAATGCTAATAAAGTCAAGCAGACCTTCCAAACAGGGAAATTATTCCTGCACTGTGAGAGGCTATGAGGCCCAATGCTCCCCAGCAGTGTGTGAGACTTGACCATATACACAATTTTGAATATGAAGTTGCAAGATAAATCTTAGTTCTAACTGATAGTCACTTATTGAAAATGACATTTTTGTCATCCACACATTGTTGCCTATAAAACCAGCTGTCCTCAGCGAGGAGATAATCATTTCAACTTGATTAAAAAAAAAAAAAAAATGGAATTAAATAATAAGATGGAATTAAATAATATCTTTACCACATGAAAGAATACATAGAAGTACATATGGAAAACTACAAACAGTGAGTTTTAAACCACATTTACTATTATTTTGTGGTTGTTCAAAATGTGCCCCACATATTCATCACCACCGTCAGATATTTTTAAAAAGCAATAAAATCAGGCAGGTACAAGGTCAACTAAATTCCTAAGTATCCCCTTTTGGAACATTCAGCTCTACTGCATGCTGTACCATCACCCAAGCTCCTGTAAGTTTACCATTTTCTCTTAAATTTGTTACTATTTTTGAACACTGCTACTGTCGCAACCACCATGTCAACACCGTCTCTTTTGTTTGAAAAATATTAGTTTAGATAAAATAAATATATACTTTTTAAGAAGAGGTGTGAAGTAACTAACAACAGAGGGAAAACAAGATGGCTAATGTGAAGCACTCACGCATATTACAGAAAAGAGTAGGTTTTTGTCACCACCGTCAGATGTCACCACCGTCAGGTTTTGTGTCTGACGGTGGTGACAAAATGCCAAAACACCCAGGATACAGGCTGAAAATTATCATGTACCAGTGCACAAGAAGAAAGGTCCTTCGGCACTGTTGGTGGAGGAAATGGAACAAGAGGAAGGTGAGCAACAGGAAATGGAACTGGAGGAAATTGAGCAAGAGCCCTCGTGGAGCAAGAACCACTTACCAAGAGTGGTCCTGATGGGACTGTGACAGATCTATCTGCTGATGTACTTCATTGTGGTGATTGGCTTGCAGTCATTTATGACCAGAACTGGTGGCTAGCAAACGCTGTTAGTGTGGACACTCATCATCAAGATGTGAAAGTGTTTTTCCACCCTCATGGGCCCAACACACAATTCTATCCAAAAGGAGGTGGATATGTGCTTCATACCATTCAATCACATTCTTGTAAAACTTGTGGAACCGTCATCACCAGCTTGTGCAAGCAGGGCAAGGGAGATATACAATCTGTTTGCTGAAGGCATGGACTTCATAACGGAGAAACATATACACCACTTAATTCCTGATAAAACTAAATGATGTAAAACAGTCTGTCATTAATAGTCATGCGGTAAATGATATAATTTTTTACTGTCAACCTGCCATTGTTTGGGATGTTTTTGTTGACAACTTGACATTTACCAAGAGGACATAGGCTGTCCATGTCTTTGTCATGACAACCTGACAATAACCAAGACCACATAGTGAGTAAATATCTTTGTCATGACATCTTGACATTAACCAAGACCACATATCTTTGTCATGAGAACTTGACATTAACCAGCATGAGCTGCAGGTGACTTTCGCTTCAGCCTTGCACTAGCCCAGGCTTGGACCTGTGAGCACCTGGGACTGGGGTGGAGACACGCTGAGGCTGAAACAATGTCAGGTTGACAGTAAAAAAAATAACATAATTTACCACATGACAATTAATGACAGCAATCATTGTCATTCGTTAATGTTCATGACAAGTGTCATGTCATAATTATGACAATGTAATGTCAATCTTATGCATCCCCCTTCAGATAAAGTGTTACTGAGTTATTTCTAGAAATACAGAACACTGCTGCTTTACGGAGTGACCATTTCAGTTGGAGATGCTTTTTACATCAAAATAATTAAATTATTAGCTTTAACTGGCTTTTCCTTATTCTAAACCTCTATAAATGAAGCTCTCAATATTTCTGGAATGATTACTCAATACATCAGTACACCAACCAATAAAGTGGTGACTCCGTAAATCAGCAGTGTTGCACTTTTTTCTTTAAAAAGTTTGATGTCACAAATGAGTTATCATTTTTCTAGCAGATTTGTGTTATAGTTTTTCTTTAATTTCAATTTATGGAAAATGGTAAGCATGATCACAATTGTCCTGTATCTGTTCTTCAATTTATTAAGTGTTATTTTATGAGTAGAGAGCATTACACTGTTGTTGTGTGATGACCAATAAGTTAAATAAAGTTGTTATGCAAGATGCCATTGACAAGAGGCATATATTTTGGAAATATATGTTGTAATGATGCCACTGTCACCACCGTCAGTTCTGAAATTCATTCAGAGGGTGTTTTATTTGTTTTAAATGAATATGCTTACAAATATGTATCTTCAGTGCTGTTGAGTTATTAAAGTAATAGTATCTTTTAATACAAAAAGCATATTTGTTAAAAAAAAACAATATTTGTTCATTGTATGATTGTAGATCTTTTAAAGGAGTACACAGGGAACAATATAAAAAAATGAACAAAAGTGAATATCCAACATTTAACAGCATATTTGTGTACTAAGGATGCCAGATGATCAGTGTAGACAGTTATAGGACTCAAATCAGAACTCAAATAAACCTCAAAAAATCTAACTGCAAGTGCCAGTGCCTCCTTCTCCACAGTGGAGTAGGCCATCTGGTGTTGGTTAAACTTCTTTGAGAAATAACAAACCCGGTGTTCAACACCATCTGACTCCACCTGTAGAAGGACAGCACCTACCCCACAGTCACTAGCATCAACAGCCAGTTGAAAAGGTTCTTCAAATCTCAGAGCAGCCAACACATGAGCACTGGAAAGGAGAGCCTTGGTAGTCTCAAATGCCTGTTGCCTCAATATGCCTCTCACCCTGTCATCCCTGATAGAATGCGGTCAACGAGGTGCTAGAATGTGGCCAGTGCATTTCTAACCCCAAAATGCATAACTTTATACTGTAGGAAGTTGTCCGGCCTAACAAATGCTGACAACTCTCTAGCACGAGGGGTTAAAGGCACTTTAAGTCAAACTTACTAACAAAATTAGCCAGTCTGACGCGATCTATGCAATCATCCACACAGGGAAGAAGGTAACAGTCGGGTCTTGTGACTGCGTTCAATCTTCGGTAGTCCGTACAGAACTGGTGGATCCCATCCGGCTTACCTACCAACAGACAGGGGGAGGTCCATAAGCTAAAACTGGGCTCATCTGTGAGTACTGTGACCAGAATGGCCCTCTTAGCAGGATTAACCCGATAGGTGTAGTCCTGAGCTTACATCGATGTTATGCTCTATAAGGGTGGTACGGCTCGGCACATCTGGGAAAAGGGATGGAAAAGCATCCACCGAGTTAGCTCTCTCCTGAATGGACAAATTAGAAAGATGCTTGTGCAACTCAGCTTGAATCTCTGAGTTACGCAACCGTCCCTCAGTGACCTCACGGGAGGGCACAGTCACATCCTAATCAAAGTCACTACCAGCATCACAATCCTTCTCCACTGAAGATGACAAATTAAAAGGGAGGACGCACAGAAGTCGTCGCCAGATTCGGTGGGGTCCTGCAACGAAAAATTGAGGATATTGGGCACATGGAAAGTTGGAACATGGCTATGTATACATTAAACCAGATGTTCTCTTCATTCTTTTTCTAAAAATGTCTGATTTAAGGCAGATTGTTGGTAATCAGTCAGTGTCACAGCAAAAAATACCTCAGGCTGGTTCACTCGTCATCAGTTTCAGTGGGGTCCTGCAACGAGTAATTCAGGATATTGGGCACATGGAAAGTTGGAACGTGGGTATGTATACCCTAATTGAGGTAGAAGGAGGTATGTCTATGAAACTCTTTAAGGGTTGGAATGTTGTGTTTTCTATAGGACAGATGTAGCATAGGATCAACGGCGCCGCTAGAAATTTTGGACTATATGACAGAAAATTATTTTGGGACTCCCAAACATTGACTATAATAAGAAAATTCTCTATGTATTTAAGCTAAGCAGGGTTAGACTTGGTTTGTACTTGGATGGCAGCTATTGTGCGTGGTAACTGAGAAAAAATATACTGACTAGAAATAAATTTTGACTTTCCAAGTTCCATTTACTGATAAAAGAATCATGGTAATCAACATATCATTTCCCATTGATTACCTTGTCTTGGGATTGCAACATGCAGCATTGCATTCAAGCTAGCCTTGTGCAACTGTAAACTGGGAATAGACAAACATATTTTCATAAACAACAAAGTAACCCTACTTTAAGATTTTAATAGTTAGAGGGTAGTGTTTCTGCAGGACTAGGCAAAATAAGAACTTATTGAATGCTGGTTCAGGTTAAGCAACTCACCTTTACAATTCACAAATATGTTGTTATTTCCGTGTTGTTTGAGAACTCTGGCAAGAAAGCACATCAGTTTGAAAATAAAGCATAAGACAAAGAAATTGCACCATTAAAACTTAACTCTCTAGAATTGGTGGGAAATTGTAACTTTGGTGCAAGTGCAAAAAAAGCATAAAGCTATACAGGCTAAAA
>PYXC01000926.1:0-7500 GCA_015244755.2 Tenualosa ilisha
GCAGACGGAAATGTAGACCAGCTGCGGTTCCTATCTAACTGTGTGTGTGTGTGTTTTTGCTCTGCCAGGGTTGGGGGTGTATTTGAGGGCTCTGCCACCGGAGAGAAGACCCACTCGCTGCGGAGGGAACTGGGCGCGCTCGAGAGAGAGGAGAGACTCCTGGACGAGCTGATCCAGTCCAGCACCCACCAGCTGAGGGAGCTAACCGAGGACAAGGACAACCAGAGATATCCTTTCAGAGCGCTAGCCAGCTAGCAGCTGACAGGCTGGTCCTACATATGCTAACACACAACAATGCTAACGAGCTAATGGCTAAAACACAGGCACTACACTAGGTTGACCAGACGACCCCAATTTTTGGTGGTCTGTCCAAGGTAAAATACAAGAAAAACCATTTTGTTCCTGATTTTTGAAGCTAAAACATTAGTCATGTTAGTGATATTGGCTGTAGAAATAGGAATGTCCCTGCTTCTCCAGAAAATCTCAGAGGTCTGATCACCTTACACCACACATGCTAACACCCAGCAGCGCTAACCAACTAACAGCTGACAGGCTGGTCCTACACATGCTAACACACAGCCGCTCTAAACAGCTAACTGATAATACATTGGCCCTACATATGTTAACAACTGCAAAGCTAGCCAACTTGCTAACTAGTATTTCTTGGTATCCCACAAATAGATTTGATGAGTTTAACACATTACAAATCAGACAGCTAAAAGAAACAGGGATGTTTACCCTCCCTCACATATACCTAAATGTTGTGCTCAGATAAACTGGGACGTTAAGGATGAGATGAGAAAAGTCCAGAATAAACACAGTCAGTTAAAAATGGGGAGACTGAGGAAATAATTATAGCTAATTGCTGGTCCTACTCACTCATTTATAAACAGTACAAACCTACATAATGCTTAAAGTTGGCACCCGCCCTCCCAGACAGCACAGGGCACCCATGGGTGTGTGAGAGAGATGGAGGAAGGCAATGGATGGAGGGAAGGGAGGAAGAGAAAAAGAAGACTGGGTTGCCGTGCATCAACTTTTTCTTTAGCGTCTCTTTCTTTTTGGGGCAAGACTCTCAGGGTGTTAAATAAAAGACTATTAGGTCCTCAGGGTGTTAAATAAAAGACTATTAGGCCCTCGGGGTGTTAAATAAAAGAGTATTAGGCCCTCAGGATGTTAAATAAAAGACTATTAGGCCCTCAGGGTGTTAAATAAAAGACTATTAGGCCCTCAGGGTGTTAAATAAAAGACTATTAGGCCCTCTGGGTGTTAAATAAAAGACTATTAGGCCCTCAGGGTGTTAAATAAAAGACTATTAGGCCCTCAGGGTGTTAAATAAAAGACTATTAGGCCCTCGGGGTGTTAAATAAAAGTGTGTTTGTATTTCTCCCTGTTCTGGGTATGGGGTGACAGCTCGTCTCCCCCACCTGACCACCAGAGTTGACTAGTGAGGAGAGACTGTTTGAGGAGACACCGGGAATATTTACATGGAGATAGTAGACTAGTACAGTGCTGTAGCCATGCATTTAAACACCCCACATTATTTCTCTTTGTTTTTTTTCTTTCCGAAGATTAGAGAAACTGTTATTGTAATTTACACCCACTACTACTACTATAACTAACCTGTTCATTTCTCATATTTTATACATTAACGTTAAAGAGGATTTCATTACTTGAAGTATATTGAGCCTTAACTCCATGACACGTTAGGCTACGTGACCTATCAGGACATCCGATCCATTGGCAGTTGGCAGGACCAGACCGTCATTGCAGTAAAGGCACCACCAGAAACCAAACTGGACCTGCCAGAACCCTCAGAGGTGGGTGCCGCAGGAAGTAGGTCCTTGGAGCAGGAAGTAGGTCTTTGGAGCAAGTATGCTTTGAACAAGGATGTTTAGGAGAATGTCACCTTTCCAGTTCTAGGACGATGACACTGATTAATTACATGTTTTCAAATGTGGGTTATCTTGGACAGTAATCACATCACTGAATTCCCTGACAGGACTTTTAGGTTTCCAAATTTGTCTCATTTGGAAGCACTTTTACTACAGATTGGCAATGTTACCGTCAGTCAAACTCATAGATTCTCCAGTAGTATGACATTGAAATATCTCCATTCACTGATCTGCCTGAGGGGGCTGACATGCCTTACAGGGGTGTGAATGTGAAGGCTCTACTCTATACTGGTGTGACCAAGTTGTTTACAGTGCTGGAGCACGCTAAGATTGACCCTATCCTGCTCCCTCTGTCTGTGTGTGTGTTGCCGTGGTGAAGCAGGGCTCACTGCAGGTCTACCTGAAGAGTAAGAACGGGCCCATCGAGGTCTACCTGTGCCCAGAGGAGCTCCTGGAGGATGCCAGCCCAGTGAAGAATGCCACCGCCACCCCCAGGAAGGACCTGCTGCATGGCATGGCCCCGACCATGGGCACCCCCACGCCACCACCACAGCAGCCCGTCAAACAGGAGACCGTGACAGGTGAGCACCTGATGCCCAACGCAGCATTTCCAGACTACATGACTCAATCCCAACGTCACCACTAATCTTTGAACTGTTAGCGCCCGAAGACTTAACTGGCAGGAATCTGCTTTATGATTGGCTAATTCATGCAAGTTTAGTCTGTGAGGGTTCAGGCTAGTGTTAAGGAAGTGTTAAGCCAGTGGAATACTGGGAAATAGAGAATTCAGTGGATTTCTGAGGCTCACAGGCAGTAAGAGTCCTCAGGGTCCCCTATGGGCCTCTGACCTAACAGCACACTGTGTGTGCAGATCCGCTGGGGTTGAACACACAGCAGGAGTATCAGCCCGTTACTATGGAATAGTGCAGCATATTGAGATATGTAAATAGATATAATATTAAATATATATAATAAATCTATATGTCGATGTGGAAGTGGGCTTTTAGAAAGATTTGTTTGCACTTTACTGACTCACTAGCATGTATACAAGTAGTCAAATGCAAGCGTGAATCAAGAGCAAGTCATTATGTTGCAAATATGATCTGCTGCAGCTACATGCTTTCATCTCACCACCAGAATTATGTCATTCTTGGTTGTCTAGAGACACTCATATTTTCACAAAGGCAACATGTCGCCTGTCTAAACCACAGGGAAGATGCACTTAAATAGAAGATTTTGAGTAGGAGTTTAGACTTTAATTATGACAGATGGCTTCCGGTGGAGGCCAGAAATACACAATGATGGTTTCATTGTGCCCTGAGGAGACTCCATCTGCCATTGTGTGTCACTGCTGAACTGTATGTTGACATTTAAAGCATCCGCTGTGGGTGGAAAAGGGCTTCATGCTCCTCGTGTTCTTTTCCTCAGCTGGTTTATTGGGTGCTGTTTTTCTCCAGTAAATATGTAACAAGGTTCACAACTGATCGAAAAACACACACTGTATAACACTACTCTAAACACACTGTATAACACTACTCTAAACACACTGTATAACACTACTCTAAAAACACACTGTATAACACTACTCTAAAAACACACTGTATAACTCTACTCTAAAAACACACTGTATAACACTACTCTAAACACACTGTATAACACTACTCTAAACACACACTGTATAACTGTACTCTAAACACACACTGTATAACTGTACTCTAAACACACTGTATAACACTACTCTAAACACACACTGTATAACTCTACTCTAAAAACACACTGTATAACACTACTCTAAACACACTGTATAACACTACTCTAAACACACACTGTATAACTGTACTCTAAACACACACTGTATAACTGTACTCTAAACACACTGTATAATTCACTACTCTAAACACACACTGTATAACTGTACTCTAAACACACACTGTATAACTGTACTCTAAAAGCTTTTCCTCTCTCTCATTGTGCTCTCTCTCTGTCTTTGTCTTTCTCTCTTCTCTCTTTTCCCCTCCTCTCTCTCTCTTTTCTCTCTCTCTCTCTCCTCTCTCTCTTTTCCTCTCTCTCTCTCTCTCTCTTTTTCCTTTCTTTCTCTTCCTCCTCTCCCCTCCTCTCTCCTCTTTCTCTCTCTCTCTCTCCCTCTCTCTCTTCCCCTCTCTCTCTCTCCTTCTCTCTTTCTCTTTCTCCCCCCCCTTCTCTTCTCTCTCTCTCCCTCTACCCCTCTCCCCTCCCTCTCTCACTCCTCCCATTTCTCTCTCTTCTATCCCTTTCTCCCTCTCTTCTCTCTCTCTTCCTCCTTCTTTCTCCCCCCCCCTCAGTCTCTCATAAGTCTGAGACCGCAGGTCCTGTTCCTGTCTCCAGCAGCAGCAGTAATAGCAGTAGTACTGTGGGCTCGTCTCTTCTGGATGTGGAGGGTATTTTGGGCCTCCCACCCGGTCTGCTCCAGATCACCGAGGACCAGCTCCCCGGCACGGCCTTCACCCCGACCCCTCGGTGCCCTTTGTCAGTCTCTCGCCCCCTCGACCACGACGACTACCTGTGGGGGCTGGACGAGAGCGACGGCGTCACAGACTTCTTTGACACGTACGACCTGGCGATCTGCTGAGGAGCTGAGGAGGGGGGAGAGGAAGAGATATCGCCCATTTAGAAGAGTGCCCTCTACTGGTCACCAGAGGGAGAAGCATGGGGACACAATGAAGATCAAATGAAGCTATTTCTTATTTTAGCCATGATTAGAGATAGTGAATTTTTATTGGATTTTAATTATTGGATTGAAAATTTTGTTTAGAGGTATGATTTGATAATATTTTTATTATTTTTAGTTTGTAAAGAATTTGTGAATTAATTTTGTAGTTTTGTCATTTTTCTTTCTAATTGTAAAGTTGTATTTTTAATTGAGTCTCATCTCAGCTGTTTGCGACTGATGTGTGTGGAGCTTGCTGAGGTGAGGTGAAGTGGTGGGCATTCATGTGAAGAAGAGGGGGAGGGAGGAAGGGTGTCCCCAATCTCAGGAAACGTCTCTCCAAAGCTGCATGACTCTGTAAACTCGCTACCAGCAGGTGGCAGTAGGGATTTAGTGTAAAAAACAATTCAAGTTGCCACTCTGTGAGATCCCTGTGCTTACTCTGTGGATATGTACGGCTAATGTGGGGTTTAGTTGAAGCCCAGGATGGTCTCCACTGTTCCGAAGTTAAATCCGCAGGTTCCGTTCTGGTATGTTCTGAACCAGGTGTTCCAAATGGGGGAACACTGTCTTACTTCTACCTGCTACCAGACTGCAGTGATGGCGTGTGTGTGTGTGTGTGTGTGTGTGTGTGTGTGTGTGTGTGTGTGTGTCTAGTGTGTCCTACTCATCTCTGCTATGGAACAGTGTTCAGCTTTAGGACACTAAATTCCCATGTTAGCGTTGCTGGCATATTTGGTGAGCTTTTCAGCTGGCATTTGAGGAGTTTCTTTGTCCCTCATTTGATGTTTTATTGAATGACCTCTTTTATGGCCTTGGCAGAATTGTTTTAAAGCGATTTGAGAGAGAAGAGTTTTAAGTTGGAGTTTAAAGGCTTTATCACATTGTGAATTTAAATACCTGTTGTGAGGTTACAAAGCAGCCTTTTCTGACAGACATTTTTTGTCCTGAAACTATTTGACAAGTCACTCAGAAGAGTCTTGTGTTTCCCTCAGTGGGGAGTATTGGACCAGTGATGGATTTCCAAACACTGAAGTATCCCTGTGAATGTGGACGGCCAGTTTGGGGGGTAGGGGGGGTATGGCCAGTATCAAGGCGGGGAGTGTGTGGCCAGTAAATGGGGGGCGGGGGTTGTATGACCAGTGTACAGGCGGGGTTGTGGGTTAGTGAATCCTGATAGGAGCTTTAGTCCACTTATGTCTTCAAAAAACCTCAAATGAGTTCAGTTCAGGGTTTACCTCCTTTATTGGATCACAGTGCTGATCCAACTAATTGTCCTGTCCTAACAAACTTGAAAAGTGTGTATGTGTGTGTTCGAGTTAGTTTTTGTGTTGTTCATATGTGTGTGCGCGTATAGATGACATGTTTTTTGTGTGTGTGTGTGTGTGTGCATGCATCTGTATGTGAGTGCACATGGTGCTTTTTGTGTGTGTGTCTGTGTGAGTGTGTTCTCTTGCATGTATGCATGTGTGTCTGTCAGAATTGGGGTTTGGAAAATGGGTCTTCAGTTAAGGGGTGGTTTTGTGTGATTTTCATTTTTTGTCTGGAATTTAGTTTTGTATAAAGCATTATTTTTGTAATTGTACAGAATTCGTTTGTATTTATAAGTTTGATTGGAAGTGTGTTTTGTAATGATCCATTTTTAAAACAACCCTCTGTATCTGAAACATGCGGCACTTAAGGTTTCAAGTTTGTGGAATTAAAAAAAAAAAACTGAATAAAATATTAAGGCTTTGGCGTAAATGCAGCAGTTTTTCTTTGTCAGTCCACAGAATTAAACAAATATTTGAACTGTTCCAGACATCTTGGATCAGTAAGATCAGTAAGAAGTCTATTCTCACCTTCACTCTTCATCCCAGTTCCATACATCTTGGTTCTGTTGTTCTAAGTGTGTTTGGTATTGCAACTACATCTGAAGCAGGAACACACCTCCCCATTTTTAACCCCAATCTTCATCAAATGGAACATCAGGGCCAGTCATAGGTAATCCGCGGTAATCTACAGCAGTCACGGCAGGAGTCGGTGTGTGTCCGTCATTTAAAACGTTGCGATTCTTACCATTGTTGCAATTACGACTGAGTCAGATTGAATCAACCATGTGACATCTTAACTGGTCTGTTCTACAGTCGCTATGATGTCAGTTACGACATTAAAAGGCCGAGAACTCAATCCGCAGGTCTGAGATCAAGTCAGGGCCCGCTCAAACCTGTCCAAATCGTAAGATTGAAAAAATTGGTAGGTCTGTTCCTAGCTGAAGCTCAGTACTGGATGTGTCTGTAATTGAGTATAAAATCAGTTCAAGCTTGTGTTAGCCATGCCAGCTTTCCCTATTGCCATGGAGCCCATCACATGCACACACACACTCCTTTTACCCCTTGCAAACTTTTCTTCCATCTCCATGGACATCCCTCCCCGCACACACACAAACACACACACACACACACACACACTGTGAGTAGTGTGTTTGTTCCCTCAGGAAGTCTTGCCCCCTCACTACCGCCCCACTGATGGGATAGTGTTTCCCTCTGGGGAAGAGGGTCAGTGGTGTGTGTGTGTGTGTGTGTGTGACCGGAGGTCTGCCGTTGATGGAGATGCGTCTCCTAACTCATTCAGACAGGTGAACACAACGGTCCCGGCTCTGCTGCTGTCTCAGGCTCAGCCCTTTTGTGTGGTGGAGATGAACCTCTAGGAGAAGCACACAATGCACTCTAATGGAGGCTAGGGTCAAAGGTCATCACTGGGCAGTGGTCAGAGAGAGATTCAGGGTGAAGGGTGACATTCAAAGACCACCAGTGATTCCCAGATTTCAACTGGTTCTTTCCTGCATGTTGTCTCCTGCTGCCTGGCCCACCACGACCCCCATGCAGGTGGCACTGGGACTAGAGTTACACAGATTTGAGTGTTATAGAGTCTGTGTGT
>PYXC01000926.1:12500-24664 GCA_015244755.2 Tenualosa ilisha
ATGACGATTTCAGTACACTGAGTCATCAAGAACATTCAGTTACTGTGCAGGACACACACACACACTACTTTACTCAGTAGGGACAGTTAACATACAGGATGTACATTTCCCACGTCTACAGGAGCTGCTGGCAACAGGTGGTTTTGACAGCCATGTCCTGGAGACATGTGGGACCTTTACAAAGCCTTTGTGGTGGAGGCTGAGGCCTGCAGCACCTTTCCAACTTATGAACTGAGTTTGTGAGATTATGCATGGACTCAAATATGGTGCAGATTTGGCCGAAGTTGAAGTGTACTGGAGCTGTAGAGTGTGTTCTGAGCTCTCTGGAGTCCGAGCGCTGCTTTGAAATGAGTCCCACCTGGTTCATGGCCTTGAGCAGCTACGCAGGCACAGAGCCGGCCCAGAGCTGGCCAGCGGGACGTTATTATGCAACCTGAACCAAAGCCAGAGCAGGTTTGTATCGAGAAACGGGAGGCCAGAGGAGGGAACAGGCATCGCGTTGGTGTAATGTAATATTGTCTGGCTGCTGTAAGTTTGTGAGGTGTGTCTGTGGAGGCCTCCAGAAGGCATAAGCACCTGACGTGAGGTGTAGCCTTTGGACCAAACTCACAGTGGAATGGCAATGAGCTGCAGAACAGGCGGGTGACAGAAGGCAAGGTGAGGCTGCAACTCTGAGGTGCCTCTGTGAAGCTCTCTTGAAGTGCTTCAATAACCTACAAGACTGGCTTGTAGGCTACTTTAATATTCAGCCATTGCTACTTTGCACTGATTAATGTCCAGGCACATCTGAATGAACTAAGACACGGATTTTTATTTGCACCGGACATTCGTGCGCAGATGAATGCATGGAGGCGTGGATCTGAAAGCCACATTGTGGGCTATTCACAGCGAACGAAGAAAAGGGCAAGCCTTGAAAGACTCGGGCTTTCTCCATTCAGCGTGCCAGAGTGCAAACATTCCCACGTGATGATGGAATAACTCCCTCCCCTCCGCACGCAGCGCACAATCGCTCTAGAGCACGCGGCACCCCTCGCTCGCTCGCGTCGCGCACTCAGAATCTCGGTCAGCAGTGCAGCCAACCTACGACGGTAGACTGACACACTCACGGTTTTGGTTTGGTCCCGGGGATGAGAAAACGTTTCTGAGGGTTTGCGAGTGTGAATCGTGTGGGGGAAACTGGCTTTTCTTTCTGCGCGTACAGTGGATATGTAGTTTCTCCAACTGTTTGGAGCTGTTTGGAAACTTTTTCATCTCCGTTTTCAACTGGATTTTTTGTTGGATTTTCTTGGTGTGAGAATCATGCCGGAGAGAATCAGCATTTCAGATTTCGTGTCTTTGGCGAATGAAGACATTACGTCTCCAGGGACGTCGTGCTTTCAGTCCAGAATGAGTGAATGTCGGAATACGGTGACAGCGCTTGAAGAGGTGAGAATTCCCTCTCTCGGCATGAGTGTTTAACGTTACCTGGCCGAGTTTGTTTTCTCCTGTCTGCGTGTGTGTGGTGTGGGTGGGAGCGAGTTCGCGGGTAGCGTTATTACCTGCTGTAAAGTACACAAACAGAACAGGTTTGCCTTGTTCATCGCACAGGTGTTATGAACTTTCTAAAGCTGCATAGAATTTGGATGTATTTGTTTACAAAATTGAAGCCGTTCACCCCGTTAATTTGTGACAATAACCATCTGTCCGTTTAGTCAATCTCTTGGTGAATGGTGCTGTGCTCTTGTTATCATGAAAGTGTGATCCTTTGACCCTGTCGGTGGCCATGAGAGAAAACAGATAGCCGCATATAACGTGTGTGTGCTCACTGAGGATTTTCTCCTTGCCATAAGTGTACTACACACACACACACACACACACCAAAACTTACTTGGAGTCATTAATGGAATGTTCACCACAGCAAGTAGACATTAGTCCCAAATTGCACAAGAATATCGTTGTGTCTGCCTGTGGATCAACAAGTGTAGACCCGACACCCAATAGAAAAATCACCCATCCTATTCATGTTGATTCTATTGGTTTGTCCTGGCCTGGTCACTTGATGTGTGTTTTGCAGACTGGAATCTACTTCCTTATTAGAGTATGTGTGTGTCTGCAAAAAAAGATTTCCATTACCGCTTTCACCGGTAAAGAGTGGAAAGGTTTGTGGGTTCCTGGGTGGGTTTTTCTTCTTTCTTTAAGTGCCAGGTAAGAAAGACCAAGCACTACACCATGTGCCCAGATGTATGTGTGTGTGTGTGTGTGTGTGTGTGTTTGCAGAGAGTTTTCCATACTTTCTTAAAGTGGAAAAGGAGAAAGACTAAGCAGTGTGTGCGTTAAATATGTGTGTGTGCAAGGAAATGTACATGCAGCTGTGTGTGTGTGTGTTTGAGGGCATGCGTTAGTGTATGTGAGTGTGTTTGGGTGTGTGTTAAGGTGAGAGAGAGCCTCTCTGTCCTAGCGTTCGATTCTTCTCCCTCATGCAAGAGAGGCAGCGGCTCCATCAGTCAGAGTCCAGGTGTTCAGTGGGCATTGTTATACTACAGGGGTCGAGACACACAGCCTGACAGCTCCATGCATTCAGCTCGTCGGAGAGAGAGGGAGAAGGGGGGGGGGGGGGGGGGTAAAGAGAGGGAGAGAAAGTCTAGTTTTTCCTCTTGCTTTGAAGCAGAATTGAGTTTCAGTGCAGGGAGAAAGAAAGTCGATGATGATCTGCCATTTTCAGGAATGTGCCTCGCTCTCCCAGCGGGGGTAATGCTGGGCTGGGCTCCTCAAGAACCAGAAAGAGAGAGAGAGAGAGAGATTGTCTGCAGTTGGGTATGTTTAGGTGTAGGTATATGTTGTGTGTGTGTGTGGTGTGTGTGTGTGTGTGTGTGTGTGTGAGTGAGCCTAAGGCTGCCAGAGAGTGTTTGGCAGCCTCTACAAAGCCCATGGTGGGATTTAGTGATGCAGAGAGCACTGACACTGCCCTGGCTCCCACTCAATAGCCGAAAACTCTCTCTCTCTCTCTCTCTCTCCCGTCCTCTCTCTCTCCCTCTCTCTCTCCCTCTCTCTCTCTCTCCCCCCCCTCTCTCTCCCTCTCTCCCTCCCTCTCTCCCTCTTTCTCTCCCTCTCCCTCTCTCTCTCTCTCTCTCTCTCTCTCTCTCTCTCTCTGGCTGTCCTCATGATGCAGTATTTCTCTCCTCTCTCTGAAAGCAGCAGTAATGCTGAGAGTGGAGGCTTGGGGTTGCAGGGAGTTTGAAAAGAGACAAGCAGGATCTCAGCGGATAGTCTGGTTCAGTCTGTTTCAGTCTGATTCAGTCTGTCCCAGTTTGTCCCAGTTTGTCCCAGTTTGTCCCAGTTTGTCCCAGTTTGTCTCAGTCTGTCTCAGTCTGTCTCAGTCTGTCTCAGTCTGTCTCAGTCTGTCCCAGTCTGTCCCAGTTTGTCCCAGTCTGTCCCAGTCTGTCCCAGTCTGTTTCAGTCTGTTTCAGTTTGTCCCAGTCTGTAT
Organism: Tenualosa ilisha; assembly: GCA_015244755.2. Lineage (NCBI taxonomy): Eukaryota > Metazoa > Chordata > Actinopteri > Clupeiformes > Clupeidae > Tenualosa > Tenualosa ilisha. The sequence continues at coordinate 15,964 of PYXC01000926.1, forward strand.
CTGTTTGTCTCTGTCTGTTTCAGTGTGTTTCAGTTTGTCCCTGTCTATCTCAGTCAGTTTGAATCTGTCTTTGTCTGTTTCAATGTGTTTTAGTTTGTCCCAGTCTGTCTCAGTCTGTCTATTCTATTCCCAATCTATTTGTGTTCATTGGTCTAACCTCAGTTCCTCTCGGAATTTTGGGATTAGAACACAGAGCCTCTTCAATTAGCCTGGAGACGGGCTCATGGCTCAGATTACGGGGGTCACACACACTCAGCCCAGTGTGTGTGTGTGTGTGCGCGTGTGCATGTGCATGTGCGTGTGCGTGTGTGTGTGTGTGTGTATCTGTGTGTGTCTCCATGTGTCCTCTTAAGTTCTTCATGATCTACAAACATCTCCATGTTCTCCATGTTCTCTTTGGAGTGTGTGTATATGGGGGGAGGGGGGGGGGGCAAATGTGTATGTGTGTGCTTTTAAATTTTATGTGTGTATGTATGTGACGTGTGTGTACACAAGCATGATTACAGGTGTGCGTGTGAGTGTGTGTGTATGTTTTCGTTGGACAAAAACACTGTGTGTTTGTGAGGGTTAGTGAGTGTGTGTTAGTGTGTGTGTGTGCAAATGAAGTGTGTTTATGAAGATCTGTGTGTGTGTGTGTGTGTGTGTGTGTGTGTTCGTGTGCATATGGAGTGTGTTTATGAAGGTCAGACTGTGTGTGTGTGTGTGTGTGTGTGTGTGTGTGTGTGTGTGTGTGTATGTGTATGTGTATATGTGTGTGTGTCTCCATGTGTCCTCCTTAGTTCTTCATTCATCTACATCTACAAACATGTCTCCATGTTCTCTTTGCTGTGTTTGTGTGTCTGTGTGTGGGGGGGGAGCAGATGCATATGTGTGTGCTTTTAAATTTATGTGTGTATGTATGTGATGTGTGTGTACACGATTATGTTGTTGCTCTAAAACATACACACACTGTGTGTTTGTGAGGGTTAGTGTGTGTGTGTGTGTGTGTGTGTGTGTGTGAGAGAGAGAGAGAGAGAGAGAGAGTGTGTTTTTGAGGGTTAGTGTGTGTGTGTGAGAGAGAGAGAGAGAGTGTTTTTGAGGGTTAGTGTGTGTGTGTGTGTGTGTGTGAGAGAGAGAGAGAGAGAGAGTGTGTTTGTGAGGGTTAGTGTGTGTGTGTGTGTGTGTGTGTGTGTGTGTGTGTGTGTGTGTGTGTGAGAGAGAGAGAGAGTGAGTGTGTGTTTGTGAGGGTTAGTGTGTGTGTGTGTGTGAGAGAGAGAGAGTGTGTTTTTGAGGGTTAGTGTGTGTATGTGTGTGTGTGCAAATGTAGTGTGTTTATGAAGATCTATGTGTGTGTGTGTTTTTGTTTTTGTGTGCATATGGAGTGTGTTTATGAAGGTCAGACTGTGTGTGTGTGTGTGTGTGTGTGTGTGTGTGTTTTTGTTTTTGTGTGCATATGGAGTGTGTTTATGAAGGCCAGACTGTGTGTGTGTGTGTGTGTGTGTGTGTGTGTGTGTGTGTGTGTGTGTGTGTGTGTAGCTGGCAGAGCTGAGCCTGCCTCAAGGTCTGTTTGGGTTAGTGAGTGAGTGTTTGTTTTCGCCTCAATCTGATTACCCTCCCCATTCTGCTGCGCACATTTCATGGCTCTCATCAGACACACATACACATACACACGCACGCGCACACACACACACACACACACGCACGCACGCACACGCACACACGCACAGAAGAGTCCAGCAGTGCAGTGACTGGAAATGGTGCAATTACACACACACACACACACACACACACACAAATGATTATCTAAGTCACAGGCTTTTATCATGGAGGGATTCAATCATGGATAGAATTCAAAGGTAGTTCAATAACCCTTCCAACTTACTTTGTTGTTGTTTGTGTGTTGGTGTGTGGTGTGTGTGTGTGTGTGTGTCTGTGCGCTTGTGTGTGTGTGAGAGTAAGTTCATGCAAATTGTGCACCTTAGTTGTCAGTAAGACAGTCAGATATAAGCAGCAGCCATACTGAGAAAGAGAAGTGAGGAGAGATGGATAGGAGAGCAGAGAAGAGAGGAGAGGAGAGATGGATAGGAGAAGAGAGGCGGAGGAGAGGAGAGGAGAGACGGATAGGAGAAGAAAGGAGAGATGGATATGAGAGGAGAAGAGAGGAGAGATGGATAGGATAGGAGAGGAGAGGAAAGAAGAGTGGAGAGATGGATAGGAGAGGAAAGAGAAACACACACACACACACACACACACACACACACACACACACACACACACCGTGTTCCCTTCTGGCAGGCTCTCTCTCTCTCTCACAACACACACATACATACACACACACACACACACACACACACAGGGTGTATGGTGTGTGTGTGTGTGTGTGTGTGTGTGTGTGTGTGTGTGTGTGTGTGTGTGTGTGTGTGTGTGTGTGTGTTGTTGAGTGGATTATTGAGTTGTTGGGTTAAGCTGCTGTTGTCCCTCAGCTGAAGCTGTTGTAATGATCGCTAATGTGGGTATGACTGCTAGGCGAATAGCTGTAGAATATGGGTGGATGCCAGATTCACTCAGTGGCCTTTAAAGCTCCTGGTGCTGAGGCTGATTAGATGGCTGTGATGTCATATTGTGCTGTGTTTGATTTTAGGGCTCTTTTTCGCCTAACACACTTAGGGGTGTTTTACTTGCTGAACAAGGTTATATTAATAGTCTTTAATAACAGTAAATGCCCATTCTGATTGGCTGAGGCTGGTGTTAATGTCATCATTATCCCCTAAACGATGCTCTGGGATGGACACAGGGTTCACTAATCAGGAAACTTTCTATTGATTTGGAGAAGGATGTCTGAAGACAGTCACATAATGACCTCCAGCCTGCAGTGTTGCAGCCCAAGAGACGCGCTGAGGGGCAAACACACCGTGTGTTCAGGATGATTGGATGGGTTTGGACAGCCATGCCTGTTCCACTGGTGTCTGATTGGCCAAGAGTTTGATGTCAGAACATTGAATGAAGAAGATTGAAAAGAATTCAGCAAAAATGAAGACATGTGGAGTTTGTTTACCTCATGTGGATCATTAGAGTGTTTGGGGACTCTGGACACACTATACACACTCACATATACACTATATGCAGTACACACATACACACTGTACACACTCTCTCTCTCTCTCACACACACACACACAGGCAGGTGAAGGTGCAGCACTACTAGAACAGAAATGCAGAGTAAATAATGCGACCAGTGAGGTTTTGTCCTTTCACTTTTGGTTTGGTTTGGGCTGTATGTGTCTGGGTGTTTCTGCTTCTACATTTGTACATATTTCTTTCCCTCTGTGTGTGTGTGTGTGTGTGTGTGTGTGTGTGTGTGTGTGTGTGTGTGTGTGTGTGTGTGTGTGTGTGTGATGTGGAAACTTCAGGCAGTCATGCTGCCGGGTGTATCATGACTAGACAAAGTGACCAAATTTGTACAGACTCCCTGGGGGCTGACAGTGATCCAACTGTGGTGTGTGTGTGTGTGTGCCTATGTGTGGATATGTATGTATGTGTGTGTGTATGTGTGTGTTTGTTCTTGTGAGTTCCTGTCTCCACCACTGCACATAAATTGTCTGCAGTGGAAAACACACTCTGATCTCACATGTCAGTGGAAACCACACACACACACACACACACACACACACACACACACACACACACACCACCCCCTGCTGACCCCTGTGTCCTGCTGCAATGCCACTGCACCTCTGTTTGGCCAGAGCAGCACAGTGGAGCTCGGAGCTGATTGGTCACTGCCAGTCAGTCTGGAGTTCCTCCACGTTACCAGGAAATGCCCTCTGGAAGAGACAGGCGAGCTAAGGCATGTCTGAGTGTGTCACCGTCTCTAGTCCTGGGAGCACTGCAGATACGTTAGTCTTAGGAGTCTTAGAGTCTTAGGAGTCTTAGAGAATATTCTAGTCTTTGATGGATGGTTAATATTTTAGTGCGTGATGGATGGTTAATATTTTAGTGCGTGATAGATGGTTAATATTGTAGTGCTTGAAGTGTGCTGATGAGATGAATCTGTATGCCATTTGGAAGCTGTAGTGAATGACAGTAATGATTTTGAATAATTATTTGTGGACTAGCAGTCTATAAATCAGTGGCCCGTTCAGTACCATGTGCCGTGGGTTCTACTGTCCTTAATAAGTGCCGAGGGTTCTGCTCTTTGGAATGAGTGCCGTGGGTTCTGCTCTCCTTAATGAGTGTCATGGGTTCTATTCTCTGTAATGAGCGCCATTGGTTCTGCTTTCCAGTATGAGTGTTGTGGGTTCTACTCCTCGTAATGAGTGCCATTGGTTCTACTCTTCGTAATGAGTGCCGTTGGTTCTTCTCTGAAATGAGGCCCAGCACTGGTGCATTATGGATGCTGTTTCACTGCTTTCAGGCCTTCATCAGGTTGTGTGTGTGTATGTATGTGTGTATGTGTTGGTTTGTACTAAGTGCACCCCAGCTGGTTTATAGTTTCATGCCCACTGCCTCAGCCATAAAGCTCTGCTCTGCTTTGCGCTGCCCTGGTCTGGTCTGGTCTGGATTGGTCTGGTCTGGTCTGGTCTGGTCTGGTCTGGTCTGGTCTGGTCTGGTATGGTATGGTCTGGTCTGGGTGAATGACTGAAGGCTTTTAAAAGTCAACACACACACACACACACACACTGTCTAACCACTCTGCTTAATGGTGTGGTTTACCTGGGTATCGTAAAGGAAATGGGATCCATGCTATGCGTGGGAAAGCACTGTGACTGTGTGTGTGTGTGTGTGTGTGTGTGTGTGTGTGTGTGTGTGTGTGTGAGTCAGGGCCAACAGAAATCAGGTTCGGATTAGATGGGAGACTCAGGGGTTTGACACTGTCGACATGCCTGATGTGTGATTAGGTGTGTCACTATGGCAACCTTCACCTGACCTTGTGATGTCATGCACTGTAATCCCAATATTGATGTTTTGACACTTCAACCTTACCTGATGACTAATAGACATTCCTCTCCCTCTCTCTCTCTCTCTCTCCCTTTTTTTCTCTCTTTCTCTCTCTCTCTCCCTCTCCCCCCTAGTCACTGGAGCTGGATCAGAGTGCCCTGCAGAGACTAAAGAAGACAGTGAAGGCCATACACAACTCTGGACTGAGTAAGGCTCTCGCTCTCTCTCTCTACACACACAGACACAGACACAGACACACACACACACACACACACACACACACATACACACACACAGTAAAGCGAAGCGAAGAGCAAAGGTAAGTGTGGATAAAATGGGGTGCTCTTCCCTTGACTACAGCTTCCACATCACACCAACAGACTGGGGTTTGCTTTTTGTTTTGGATCCTGCTAGAACCTGAGAACAGGTGGTTTGGTCCACATCAAACGCATGTGGGCAATGAGCAGCAGCCTTGGACAACTGCAAATAGTTTGATAATGATGATCTGTTGTTGCATAAGCCTGTACAGAAACTCACAAACCTGTCAATCATTTGGATTCTCCTGCAGCTCCATGTCCTCCACTGCACAAGAGGAGAGAGGGGGGGGGGGGGGGGGGGCAGGAGAAGGAGAGAGAGAGGGAGGGAGAGAGAGAGGGGGAGGGAGAGGCAGAGAGAGAGAGAGAGTAAGGAGTGGGAGAGTGAGAGAGAAAGAACGAAAGAGAGAGAGAGAGAGAAACCTGTTTCATATCAGATCATTATTTCATTCACTCTCCAGATGCCAACAGCCCAGCCCACACATTGACTTTAGGAGGGTAGTGTGTGTGTGTGTGTGTGTGTGTGTGTGTGTGTGTGTGTGTGTTTGATAAGAACCCATGATGTCTGTGTGACATGCACAACCACATGCACACACACACACACACACACACACACACGCGGAAGTACTACAGTCATGTAATGTCTTCTGTGTGTGTGGGTCTCCCATTTTATCAGAAGAGGAGAGCAATTATGAGGTCAACTAGAGGTTCTGTTTAAAGCATGAGAACATCTGTGGCTGTAATATTGGAATGTGTGTGTTCAGTTTTGAGGATGAGCACAGTAGAATGTGTGTGTTCAGTTTTGAGGATTAACTCAGTAGAATGTGTGTGTTCAGTTTTGAGGATTAACTCAGTAGAATGTGTGTGTTCAGTTTTGAGGGTGAGCACAGTAGAATGTGTGTGTTCAGTTTTGAGGATTAACTCAGTAGAATGTGTGTGTTCAGTTTTGAGGGTGAGCTCAGTAGAATGTGTGTGTTCAGTTTTGAGGATTAACTCAGTAGAATGTGTGTGTTCAGTTTTGAGGATGAGCACAGTAGAATGTGTGTGTTCAGTTTTGAGGATTAACTCAGTAGAATGTGTGTGTTCAGTTTTGAGGGTGAGCTCAGTAGAATGTGTGTGTTCAGTTTTGAGGATTAACTCAGTAGAATGTGTGTGTTCAGTTTTGAGGGTGAGCTCAGTAGAATGTGTGTGTTCAGTTTTGAGGATTAACTCAGTAGAATGTGTGTGTTCAGTTTTGAGGGTGAGCTCAGTAGAATGTGTGTGTTCAGTTTTGAGGATGAGCTCAGTAGAATGTGTGTGTTCAGTTTTGAGGATTAACTCAGTAGAATGTGTGTGTTCAGTTTTGAGGGTGAGCTCAGTAGAATGTGTGTGTTCAGTTTTGAGAATTAACTCAGTAGAATGTGTGCAGTTTTGAGGATGAGCTCAGTAGAATGTGTGTGTTCAGTTTTGAGGGTGAGCTCAGTAGAATGTGTGTGTTCAGTTTTGAGGATGAGTACAATTCGGATTTGGAGAAACGTAAGGGCTGTATGCTGTTGGAAATGGTGCTAAGTTGTTGAGTGGTGAGGGAGTGAGGTGGTGACAGTGGGAGAGACATGTTTCATATCTGTAGTTTGTCACCTGTGGGTGATTCAGAGGAGAGACATATTTCATATCTGTGGTTTGTCACCTGTGCATGAGTGAGAGGAAAGACATGTCTCACCACAGGGGTGCCCCAAGGCTCAGTACTGGGGCCCCTTCTCTTTGCCATGTCTACCTCATTGGGTCCAATCATCCACTCCCATGGCTTCTCCTATCACTGCTATGCAGATGATACCCAGCTCGTCTGTCTGTTCCTTTTGGTGACTCCACGGTGTCAACACGAATCTGTCTTTCTGACATATCTGCATGGGTAAATTAAATCTCTCCAAAACTGCACTGCCAGCTAACCATAACCATATAACCAGCTAACCTCTGCTGAGCACGTTGCCTCTGTAGCTTGGTCTGTAGCACTCTGTAGCACTGCCAACACCTCGCACAGGTCAGTCTAGACTATTCTCATCTGTTGTTCCATGCTGGTTGAATGACCTTCCAAGCACTAGAGCAATGGATACCCTCACCCAGCTCTTCCGAGAGAATCTCTTGGCTTAAAACTTCTAAGTACCTGGAATGCACTTCTAATGCACCCCCACACTCTCTCTCTACTGCACTTTTATCACACCCCTGCACTTTCATCTCCTGACAATTTCCTGTTAGCAAGTTGCACTCTTGGTAAGGGTTTTAATTGCTTTTATCACTTTGGAGCAGCAATGTCAATGTAGACGTGAAACATTTTGGGCTTAACCCATTTGCAACGTCTCCAGTCTCAGTGTCTCAATGTCTCCAGTCTCAGTGTCTCAATGTCTCCAGTCTCAGTGTCTTAATGTCTCCAGTCTCAGTGTCTCAATGTCTCCAGTCTCAGTGTCTTAATGTCTCCAGTCTCAGTGTCTCAATGTCTCCAGTCTCAGTGTCTTAATGTCTCCAGTCTTAGTGTCTCAATGTCTCCAGTCTCAGTGTCTTAATGTCTCCAGTCTCAGTGTATTAATGTCTCCAGTCTCAGTGTATTAATGTCTCCAGTCTCAGTGTATTAATGTCTCCAGTCTCAGTGTCTTAATGTCTCCAGTCTTGGGCGCAGACACTGACTTGCCATTGGGTTAGTGGAGAGACATGTTTCTTATCTGTAGTTTTTCACTCGTGGGATCCAGGGTAGACTTTAGTTGACAGTTGACAGAGCTCCCCGGGTTATATCTCAGCCTTGTGTGTGTGTGTGTGTGTGTGTGTGTGTGTGTGTGTGTGTGTGGGTGTGTGGGTGTGAGAGAGAGAGAGAGAGAGAGAGAGTGACGGAGAAGCTCCCCTGTTTCTATCTCTGTTTTAATTCTTTGACCCAGAAGTGCCTACGAGGCCCTAAACACAGAGTGCTCTTTTCTGGAGATGATGTACGCTTCCCAGCAGAGTGTGTGTGTGTGTGTGTGTGTTTCATCCTGCGGGTTGCCGAGCACGGCTCTGGTTCTCATTTACTCCCCAGCAATGTCACCCCACTTTCTTTCCTTTCTTCCCCTTCTCTCTTTCTGTTTCTCACTCGCTCTCTCGAGTACACACACACACACACACACACGCACACACACACATGCACGCACACACATACAGCAGTGCAGAGTGACTCAGAAGTTTGAGGGCTCTGGTTGGGCAAGAGGAGATGTTTTGTTGGGGAGGGGGTTAGGGTTAGGCTCTGGAGAGACCCCAACAGTTTCCCCCATCTCCTCACACCACACACCACACACCACAATACACTGGGCTGCCTCCATCTCTCCCTCTCTCTTCCCTCGCTCTCTCTCTCCCTCTCCCTCACACTGCACCACAGCACACCACATTACACTGGACTTCCATCTCTCTCTCTCTCTCCCTCATTCCCTCAAACTACACCATCTTTCACACACACACACACACACACATAC
>PYXC01000927.1:0-22666 GCA_015244755.2 Tenualosa ilisha
ATGTAAATCAGTCAGTGTCACAGTGAAAAATACCTCAGTGTGGTTCACTCCTCTTCAGATTCGGTGGGCCTGCAACGAAAAAATTGAGGATATTGGGCACATGGAGAGTTGGAACGTGGCTATGAATACATTAAACCAGACGTTGTCTTCATGCTATTTCTAAAAATGTATGATTTAATGTAGATTTTTGGAAATCAGGCAAAGTCACAGTAAAACTTACCTCGATCTAGTTCACTCGGCATCAGTTTTGGTGGGGCCTGCAACTAAAAATTGAGGATATTGGGCACATGGAAAGTTGGAACGTGGCTATGCATACATTAAACCAGACGTTTACATCATGCTGTTCTAAAAATATATGATTTAATGTATTTTTTGGAAATCCTGCAAAGTCACAGTAAAAACTTACCCCAATCTGGTTCACTCGGCATCAGTTTTGGTGGGGTCCTGCAACGAAAAATTGAGGATATTGGGCACATGGAAAGTTGGAACGTGGCTATGCATACATTAAACCAGACGTTGTCTTCATGCTGTTTCTGAAAATGTATGATTTAAGGCAGATTGTTGTAAATCAGTCAGTGTCACAGTGAAAAATACCTCAGTGTAGTTCACTCGTCTTCAGATTCGGTGGGGTCCTGCAACGAAAAATTGAGGATATTGGGCACATGGAAAGCTGGAACGTGGCTATGCATACATTAAACCAGACGTTCACTTCATGCTGTTTCTAAAAATGTATGATTTAAGGGAGATTGTTGTAAATCAGTCAGTGTCACAGTGAAAAATACCTCAGTGTGGTTCACTCGTCTTCAGATTCGGTGGGTTCCTGCAAAGAAAAATTGAGGATATTGGGCAGATGGAAAGTTGAACGTGGCTATGCATGCATTAAACCAGACGTTCACATCATGCTGTTTCTAAAATTGTATGATTTAAGGCAGATTGTTGTAAATCAGTCAGTGTCACAGTGAAAAATACCTCAGTGTGGTTCACTCGGCATCAGTTTTGGTGGGGTCCTGCAACGAAAAATTGAGGATATTGGCACATGGAAAGTTGGAACGTGGCTATGCATACATTAAACCAGACGTTGTCTTCATGCTGTTTTTAAAAATGTATGATTTAATGTAGATTTTGGAAATCAGGCAAAGTCACAGTAAAACTTACGTCAATCTGGTTCACTCGGCATCAGTTTTGGTGGGGTCCTGCAACGAAAAATTGAGGATAATGGCACATGGAAAGTTTGGAACGTGGCTATGCATACATTAAACCAGACGTTGTCTTCATGCTGTTTCTAAAAATGTATGATTTAATGTAGAGTTTTTGGAAATCAGGCAAAGTCACAGTAAAACTTACGTCAATCTGGTTCACTCCTTCAGTTTGGTGGGTCCTGCAACAAAAATTGAGGATATTGGGCACATGGAAAGTTGGAACGTGGCTATGCATACATTAAACCAGACGTTCACATCATGCAGTTTCTAAAAATGTATGATTTAAGGCAGATTGATGTAAATCAGTCAGTGTCACAGTGAAAAATACCTCAGTGTGGTTCACTCGTCTTCAGATTCGGTGGGGCCTGCAACGAAAAATTGAGGATATTGGGCACATGGAGAGTTGGAACGTGGCTATGAATACATTAAACCAGACGTTCACATCATGCGTTTCTGAAAATGTATGATTTAAGGCAGATTGTTGTAAATCAGTCAGTGTCACAGTGAAAAATACCTCAGTGTGGTTCACTCGTCTTCAGATTCGGTGGGTCCTGCAACGAAAAATTGAGGATATTGGGCACATGGAAAGTTGGAACGTGGCTATGCATACATTAAACCAGACGTTGTCCTCATGCTGTTTCTAAAAATGTATGATTTAAGGCAGATTGTTGTAAATCAGTCAGTGTCACAGTGAAAATACCTCAGCGTGGTTCACTCGTCTTCAGATTCGGTGGGGCCCTGCAACGAAAAATTGAGGATATTGGGCACATGGAAAGCTGGAACGTGGCTATGCATACATTAAACCAGACGTTCACTTCATGCTGTTTCTAAAAATGTATGATTTAAGGGAGATTGTTGTAAATCAGTCAGTGTCACAGTGAAAAATACCTCAGTGTGGTTCACTCGTCTTCAGATTCGGTGGGTTCCTGCAAGAAAAATTGAGGATATTGGGCAGATGGAAAGTTGGAACGTGGCTATGCATGCATTAAACCAGACGTTCACATCATGCTGTTTCTAAAATGTATGATTTAAGGCAGATTGTTGTAAATCAGTCAGTGTCACAGTGAAAAATACCTCAGTGTGGTTCACTCGGCATCAGTTTGGTGGGGTCCTGCAACGAAAAATTGAGGATATTGGGCACATGGAAAGTTGGAACGTGGCTATGCATACATTAAACCAGACGTTGTCTTCATGCTGTTTTAAAAATGTATGATTTAATGTAGATTTTTGGAAATCAGGCAAAGTCACAGTAAAACTTACGTCAATCTGGTTCACTCGGCATCAGTTTTGGTGGGGTCCTGCAACGAAAAATTGAGGATAATGGGCACATGGAAAGTTGGAACGTGGCTATGCATACATTAAACCAGACGTTGTCTTCATGCTGTTTTTAAAAATGTATGATTTAATGTAGATTTTTGGAAATCAGGCAAAGTCACAGTAAAACTTACGTCAATCTGGTTCACTCGGCATCAGTTTTGGTGGGTCCTGCAACAAAAATTGAGGATATTGGGCACATGGAAAGTTGGAACGTGGCTATGCATACATTAAACCAGACGTTCACATCATGCAGTTTCTAAAAATGTATGATTTAAGGCAGATTGATGTAAATCAGTCAGTGTCACAGTGAAAAATACCTCAGTGTGGTTCACTCGTCTTCAGATTCGGTGGGGCCTGCAACGAAAAATTGAGGATATTGGGCACATGGAGAGTTGGAACGTGGCTATGCATACATTAATCCAGACGTTCACATCATGCTGTTTCTAAAATGTATGATTTAAGGCAGATTGTTGTAAATCAGTCAGTGTCACAGTGAAAAATACCTCAGTGTGGTTCACTCGTCTTCAGATTCGGTGGGGTCCTGCAACGAAAAATTGAGGATATTGGGCACATGGAAAGTTGGAACGTGGCTATGCATACATTAAACCAGACGTTGTCTTCATGCTGTTTCTAAAAATGTATGATTTAAGGCAGATTGTTGTAAATCAGTCAGTGTCACAGTGAAAATACCTCAGCGTGGTTCACTCGTCTTCAGATTCGGTGGGGTCCTGCAACGAAAAATTTAGGATATTGGGCACATGGAAGTTGGAACGTGGCTATGCATACATTAAACCAGACGTTCACATCATGCTGTTTCTGAAAATGTATGGTTTAAGGCAGATTGTTGTAAATCAGTCAGTGTCACAGTGAAAAATACCTCAGTGTGGTTCACTGGTCTTCAGATTCGGTGGGTCCTGCAACGAAAAATTGAGGATATTGGGCACATGGAAAGTTGGAACGTGGCTATGCATACATTAAACCAGACGTTGTCTTCATGCTGTTTCTAAAAATGTATGATTTAAGGCAGATTGTTGTAAATCAGTCAGTGTCACAGTGAAAATACCTCAGCGTGGTTCACTCGTCTTCAGATTCGGTGGGGTCCTGCAACGAAAATTTAGGATATTGGGCAGATGGAAAGTTGGAACGTGGCTATGCATACATTAAACCAGACGTTGTTTCATGCTGTTTCTAAAAATGTATGATTTAAGGCAGATTGTTGTAAATCAGTCAGTGTCACAGTGAAAAATACCTCAGTGTGGTTCACTCGTCTTCAGATTCGGTGGGGTCCTGCAACGAAAAATTGAGGATATTGGGCACATGGAAAGTTGGAACGTGGCTATGCATACATTAAACCAGACGTTCACATCATGCTGTTTCTGAAAATGTATGATTTAAGGCAGATTGTTGTAAATCAGTCAGTGTCACAGTGAAAAATACCTCAGTGTGGTTCACTGGTCTTCAGATTCGGTGGGTTCCTGCAACGAAAAATTGAGGATATTGGGCACATGGAAAGTTGGAACGTGGCTATGCATACATTAAACCAGACGTTGTCTTCATGCTGTTTCTAAAAATGTATGATTTAAGGCAGATTGTTGTAAATCAGTCAGTGTCACAGTGAAAAATACCTCAGTGTGGTTCACTCGTCTTCAGATTCGGTGGGGTCCTGCAACGAAAAATTGAGGATATTGGGCAGATGGAAAGTTGGAACGTGGCTATGCATACATTAAACCAGACGTTGTCTTCATGCTGTTTCTAAAAATGTATGATTTAATGTAGATTTTTGGAAATCAGCAAAGTCACAGTAAAACTTACCTCAATCTGGTTCACTCGGCATCAGTTTGGTGGGGTCCTGCAACGAAAAATTGAGGATATTGGGCACATGGAAAGTTGGAACGTGGCTATGCATACATTAAACCAGACGTTCACATCATGCTGTTTCTAAAAATGTATGATTTAAGGCAGATTGTTGTAAATCAGTCAGTGTCACAGTGAAAAATACCTCAGTGTGGTTCACTCGTCTTCAGATTCGGTGGGTCCTGCAACGAAAAATTGAGGATATTGGGCACATGGAAAGTTGGAACGTGGCTATGCATACATTAAACCAGACGTTCACATCATGCTGTTTCTAAAAATGTATGATTTAAGGCAGATTGTTGTAAATCAGTCAGTGTCACAGTGAAAAATACCTCAGTGTGGTTCACTCGTCTTCAGATTCGGTGGGTCCTGCAACGAAAAATTGAGGATATTGGGCACATGGAAAGTTGGAACGTGGCTATGCATACATTAAACCAGACGTTGTCTTCATGCTGTTTCTAAAAATGTATGATTTAAGGCAGATTGTTGTAAATCAGTCAGTGTCACAGTGAAAAATACCTCAGTGTGGTTCACTCGTCTTCAGATTCGGTGGGGTCCTGCAACGAAAAATTGAGGATATTGGGCACATGGAAAGTTGGAACGTGGCTATGCATACATTAAACCAGACGTTCACATCATGCTGTTTCTAAAAATGTATGATTTAAGGCAGATTGTTGTAAATCAGTCAGTGTCACAGTGAAAAATACCTCAGTGTGGTTCACTCGTCTTCAGATTCGGTGGGGTCCTGCAACGAAAAATTGAGGATATTGGGCACATGGAAAGTTGGAACGTGGCTATGCATACATTAAACCAGACGTTCACATCATGCTGTTTCTAAAAATGTATGATTTAAGGCAGATTGTTGTAAATCAGGCAAAGTCACAGTAAAACTACCTCAATCTGGTTCACTCGGCATCAGTTTTGGTGGGGTCCTGCAACGAAAAATTGAGGATATTGGGCACATGGAAAGTTGGAACGTGGCTATGCATACATTAAACCAGACGTTCACATCATGCTGTTTCTAAAAATGTATGATTTAAGGCAGATTGTTGTAAATCAGTCAGTGTCACAGTGAAAAATACCTCAGTGTGGTTCACTCGTCTTCAGATTCGGTGGGTCCTGCAACGAAAAATTGAGGATATTGGGCACATGGAAAGTTGGAACGTGGCTATGCATACATTAAACCAGACGTTCACATCATGCTGTTTCTAAAAATGTATGATTTAAGGCAGATTGTTGTAAATCAGTCAGTGTCACAGTGAAAAATACCTCAGTGTGGTTCACTCGTCTTCAGATTCGGTGGGGTCTTGCAACGAAAAATTGAGGATATTGGGCACATGGAAAGTTGGAACGTGGCTATGCATACATTAAACCAACGTTGTCTTCATGCTGTTTCTAAAAATGTATGATTTAAGGCAGATTGTTGTAAATCAGTCAGTGTCACAGTGAAAAATACCTCAGTGTGGTTCACTCGTCTTCAGATTCGGTGGGTCCTGCAACGAAAAATTGAGGATATTGGGCACATGGAAAGTTGGAACGTGGCTATGCATACATTAAACCAGACGTGTCATCATGCTGTTTCTAAAAATGTATGATTTAAGGCAGATTGTTGTAAATCAGGCAAAGTCACAGTAAAACTTACCTCAATCTGGTTCACTCGCATCAGTTTTGGTGGGGTCCTGCAACGAAAAATTGAGGATATTGGGCACATGGAAAGTTGGAACGTGGCTATGCATACATTAAACCAGACGTTCACATCATGCTGTTTCTAAAAATGTATGATTTAAGGCAGATTGTTGTAAATCAGTCAGTGTCACAGTGAAAAATACCTCAGTGTGGTTCACTCGTCTTCAGATTCGGTGGGGTCCTGCAACGAAAAATTGAGGATATTGGGCACATGGAAAGTTGGAACGTGGCTATGCATACATTAAACCAGACGTTCACATCATGCTGTTTCTAAAAATGTATGATTTAAGGCAGATTGTTGTAAATCAGTCAGTGTCACAGTGAAAAATACCTCAGTGTGGTTCACTCGTCTTCAGATTCGGTGGGTCCTGCAACGAAAAATTGAGGATATTGGGCACATGGAAAGTTGGAACGTGGCTATGCATACATTAAACCAGACGTTCACATCATGCTGTTTCTAAAAATGTATGATTTAAGGCAGATTGTTGTAAATCAGTCAGTGTCACAGTGAAAAATACCTCAGTGTGGTTCACTCGTCTTCAGATTCGGTGGGGTCCTGCAACGAAAAATTGAGGATATTGGGCACATGGAAAGTTGGAACGTGGCTATGCATACATTAAACCAGACGTTGTCTTCATGCTGTTTCTAAAAATGTATGATTTAAGGCAGATTGTTGTAAATCAGTCAGTGTCACAGTGAAAAATACCTCAGTGTGGTTCACTCGTCTTCAGATTCGGTGGGTCCTGCAACGAAAAATTGAGGATATTGGGCACATGGAAAGTTGGAACGTGGCTATGCATACATTAAACCAGACGTTCACATCATGCTGTTTCTAAAAATGTATGATTTAAGGCAGATTGTTGTAAATCAGTCAGTGTCACAGTGAAAATACCTCAGCGTGGTTCACTCGTCTTCAGATTCGGTGGGGTCCTGCAACGAAAAATTGAGGATATTGGGCACATGGAAAGTTGGAACGTGGCTATGCATACATTAAACCAGACGTTCACATCATGCTGTTTCTAAAAATGTATGATTTAAGGCAGATTGTTGTAAATCAGTCAGTGTCACAGTGAAAAATACCTCAGTGTGGTTCACTCGTCTTCAGATTCGGTGGGTCCTGCAACGAAAAATTGAGGATATTGGGCACATGGAAAGTTGGAACGTGGCTATGCATACATTAAACCAGACGTTCACATCATGCTGTTTCTAAAAATGTATGATTTAAGGCAGATTGTTGTAAATCAGTCAGTGTCACAGTGAAAAATACCTCAGTGTGGTTCACTCGTCTTCAGATTCGGTGGGTCCTGCAACGAAAAATTGAGGATATTGGGCACATGGAAAGTTGGAACGTGGCTATGCATACATTAAACCAGACGTTCACATCATGCTGTTTCTAAAAATGTATGATTTAAGGCAGATTGTTGTAAATCAGTCAGTGTCACAGTGAAAAATACCTCAGTGTGGTTCACTCGTCTTCAGATTCGGTGGGTCCTGCAACGAAAAATTGAGGATATTGGGCACATGGAAAGTTGGAACGTGGCTATGCATACATTAAACCAGACGTTCACATCATGCTGTTTCTAAAAATGTATGATTTAAGGCAGATTGTTGTAAATCAGTCAGTGTCACAGTGAAAAATACCTCAGTGTGGTTCACTCGTCTTCAGATTCGGTGGGTCCTGCAACGAAAAATTGAGGATATTGGGCACATGGAAAGTTGGAACGTGGCTATGCATACATTAAACCAGACGTTCACATCATGCTGTTTCTAAAAATGTATGATTTAAGGCAGATTGTTGTAAATCAGTCAGTGTCACAGTGAAAAATACCTCAGTGTGGTTCACTCGTCTTCAGATTCGGTGGGGTCCTGCAACGAAAAATTGAGGATATTGGGCACATGGAAAGTTGGAACGTGGCTATGCATACATTAAACCAGACGTTCACATCATGCTGTTTCTAAAAATGTATGATTTAAGGCAGATTGTTGTAAATCAGTCAGTGTCACAGTGAAAAATACCTCAGTGTGGTTCACTCGTCTTCAGATTCGGTGGGTCCTGCAACGAAAAATTGAGGATATTGGGCACATGGAAAGTTGGAACGTGGCTATGCATACATTAAACCAGACGTTCACATCATGCTGTTTCTAAAAATGTATGATTTAAGGCAGATTGTTGTAAATCAGTCAGTGTCACAGTGAAAAATACCTCAGTGTGGTTCACTCGTCTTCAGATTCGGTGGGGTCCTGCAACGAAAAATTGAGGATATTGGGCACATGGAAAGTTGGAACGTGGCTATGCATACATTAAACCAGACGTTCACATCATGCTGTTTCTAAAAATGTATGATTTAAGGCAGATTGTTGTAAATCAGTCAGTGTCACAGTGAAAAATACCTCAGTGTGGTTCACTCGTCTTCAGATTCGGTGGGGTCCTGCAACGAAAAATTGAGGATATTGGGCACATGGAAAGTTGGAACGTGGCTATGCATACATTAAACCAGACGTTCACATCATGCTGTTTCTAAAAATGTATGATTTAAGGCAGATTGTTGTAAATCAGTCAGTGTCACAGTGAAAAATACCTCAGTGTGGTTCACTCGTCTTCAGATTCGGTGGGGTCCTGCAACGAAAAATTGAGGATATTGGGCACATGGAAAGTTGGAACGTGGCTATGCATACATTAAACCAGACGTTGTCTTCATGCTGTTTCTAAAAATGTATGATTTAAGGCAGATTGTTGTAAATCAGTCAGTGTCACAGTGAAAAATACCTCAGTGTGGTTCACTCGTCTTCAGATTCGGTGGGTCCTGCAACGAAAAATTGAGGATATTGGGCACATGGAAAGTTGGAACGTGGCTATGCATACATTAAACCAGACGTTCACATCATGCTGTTTCTAAAAATGTATGATTTAAGGCAGATTGTTGTAAATCAGTCAGTGTCACAGTGAAAAATACCTCAGTGTGGTTCACTCGTCTTCAGATTCGGTGGGGTCCTGCAACGAAAAATTGAGGATATTGGGCACATGGAAAGTTGGAACGTGGCTATGCATACATTAAACCAGACGTTGTCTTCATGCTGTTTCTAAAAATGTATGATTTAAGGCAGATTGTTGTAAATCAGTCAGTGTCACAGTGAAAAATACCTCAGTGTGGTTCACTCGTCTTCAGATTCGGTGGGGTCCTGCAACGGAACATTGAGGATATTGGGCACATGGAAAGTTGGAACGTGGCTATGCATACATTAAACCAGACGTGTCTTCATGCTGTTTCTAAAAATGTATGATTTAAGGCAGATTGTTGTAAATCAGGCAAGTCACAGTAAAACTACCTCAATCTGGTTCACTCGCATCAGTTTTGGTGGGGTCCTGCAACGAAAAATTGAGGATATTGGGCACATGGAAAGTTGGAACGTGGCTATGCATACATTAAACCAGACGTTCACATCATGCTGTTTCTAAAAATGTATGATTTAAGGCAGATTGTTGTAAATCAGTCAGTGTCACAGTGAAAAATACCTCAGTGTGGTTCACTCGTCTTCAGATTCGGTGGGGTCCTGCAACGAAAAATTGAGGATATTGGGCACATGGAAAGTTGGAACGTGGCTATGCATACATTAAACCAGACGTTGTCTTCATGCTGTTTCTAAAAATGTATGATTTAAGGCAGATTGTTGTAAATCAGTCAGTGTCACAGTGAAAAATACCTCAGTGTGGTTCACTCGTCTTCAGATTCGGTGGGTCCTGCAACGAAAAATTGAGGATATTGGGCACATGGAAAGTTGGAACGTGGCTATGCATACATTAAACCAGACGTTCACTTCATGCTGTTTCTAAAAATGTATGATTTAAGGCAGATTGTTGTAAATCAGTCAGTGTCACAGTGAAAAATACCTCAGTGTGGTTCACTCGTCTTCAGATTCGGTGGGGTCCTGCAACGAAAAATTGAGGATATTGGGCACATGGAAAGTTGGAACGTGGCTATGCATACATTAAACCAGACGTTCACATCATGCTGTTTCTAAAAATGTATGATTTAAGGCAGATTGTTGTAAATCAGTCAGTGTCACAGTGAAAAATACCTCAGTGTGGTTCACTCGTCTTCAGATTCGGTGGGGTCCTGCAACGAAAAATTGAGGATATTGGGCACATGGAAAGTTGGAACGTGGCTATGCATACATTAAACCAGACGTTCACATCATGCTGTTTCTAAAAATGTATGATTTAAGGCAGATTGTTGTAAATCAGTCAAGTCACAGTGAAAAATACCTCAGTCTGGTTCACTCGTCATCAGATTTGGTGGGGTCCTGCAACGAAAAATTGAGGATATTGGGCACATGGAAAGTTGGAACGTGGCTATGCATACATTAAACCAGACGTTCACATCATGCTGTTTCTAAAAATGTATGATTTAAGGCAGATTGTTGTAAATCAGTCAGTGTCACAGTGAAAAATACCTCAGTGTGGTTCACTCGTCTTCAGATTCGGTGGGGTCCTGCAACGAAAAATTGAGGATATTGGGCACATGGAAAGTTGGAACGTGGCTATGCATACATTAAACCAACGTTGTCTTCATGCTGTTTCTAAAAATGTATGATTTAAGGCAGATTGTTGTAAATCAGTCAGTGTCACAGTGAAAAATACCTCAGTGTGGTTCACTCGTCTTCAGATTCGGTGGGTCCTGCAACGAAAAATTGAGGATATTGGGCACATGGAAAGTTGGAACGTGGCTATGCATACATTAAACCAGACGTTCACATCATGCTGTTTCTAAAAATGTATGATTTAAGGCAGATTGTTGTAAATCAGTCAGTGTCACAGTGAAAAATACCTCAGTGTGGTTCACTCGTCTTCAGATTCGGTGGGGTCCTGCAACGAAAAATTGAGGATATTGGGCACATGGAAAGTTGGAACGTGGCTATGCATACATTAAACCAGACGTTCACATCATGCTGTTTCTAAAAATGTATGATTTAAGGCAGATTGTTGTAAATCAGTCAGTGTCACAGTGAAAAATACCTCAGTGTGGTTCACTCGTCTTCAGATTCGGTGGGGTCTTGCAACGAAAAATTGAGGATATTGGGCACATGGAAAGTTGGAACGTGGCTATGCATACATTAAACCAGACGTTCACATCATGCTGTTTCTAAAAATGTATGATTTAAGGCAGATTGTTGTAAATCAGTCAGTGTCACAGTGAAAAATACCTCAGTGTGGTTCACTCGTCTTCAGATTCGGTGGGGTCCTGCAACGAAAAATTGAGGATATTGGGCACATGGAAAGTTGGAACGTGGCTATGCATACATTAAACCAACGTTGTCTTCATGCTGTTTCTAAAAATGTATGATTTAAGGCAGATTGTTGTAAATCAGTCAGTGTCACAGTGAAAAATACCTCAGTGTGGTTCACTCGTCTTCAGATTCGGTGGGGTCCTGCAACGAAAAATTGAGGATATTGGGCACATGGAAAGTTGGAACGTGGCTATGCATACATTAAACCAGACGTTCACATCATGCTGTTTCTAAAAATGTATGATTTAAGGCAGATTGTTGGAAATCAGGCAAAGTCACAGTAAAACTTACCTCCATCTGGTTCACTCAGGCATCAGTTTTGGTGGGGTCCTTCAACGAAAAATTGAGGATATTGGGCACATGGAAAGTTGGAACGTGGCTATGCATACATTAAACCAGACGTTCACATCATGCTGTTTCTAAAAATGTATGATTTAAGGCAGATTGTTGTAAATCAGTCAGTGTCACAGTGAAAAATACCTCAGTGTGGTTCACTCGTCTTCAGATTCGGTGGGGTCCTGCAACGAAAAATTGAGGATATTGGGCACATGGAAAGTTGGAACGTGGCTATGCATACATTAAACCAGACGTTCACATCATGCTGTTTCTAAAAATGTATGATTTAAGGCAGATTGTTGTAAATCAGTCAGTGTCACAGTGAAAAATACCTCAGTGTGGTTCACTCGTCTTCAGATTCGGTGGGGTCCTGCAACGAAAAATTGAGGATATTGGGCACATGGAAAGTTGGAACGTGGCTATGCATACATTAAACCAACGTTGTCTTCATGCTGTTTCTAAAAATGTATGATTTAAGGCAGATTGTTGTAAATCAGTCAGTGTCACAGTGAAAAATACCTCAGTGTGGTTCACTCGTCTTCAGATTCGGTGGGTCCTGCAACGAAAAATTGAGGATATTGGGCACATGGAAAGTTGGAACGTGGCTATGCATACATTAAACCAGACGTTCACATCATGCTGTTTCTAAAAATGTATGATTTAAGGCAGATTGTTGTAAATCAGTCAATGTCACAGTGAAAAATACCTCAGTGTGGTTCACTCGTCTTCAGATTCGGTGGGGTCCTGCAACGAAAAATTGAGGATATTGGGCACATGGAAAGTTGGAACGTGGCTATGCATACATTAAACCAACGTTGTCTTCATGCTGTTTCTAAAAATGTATGATTTAAGGCAGATTGTTGTAAATCAGTCAGTGTCACAGTGAAAAATACCTCAGTGTGGTTCACTCGTCTTCAGATTCGGTGGGTTCCTGCAACGAAAAATTGAGGATATTGGGCACATGGAAAGTTGGAACGTGGCTATGCATACATTAAACCAGACGTGTCTTCATGCTGTTTCTAAAAATGTATGATTTAATGTAGATTTTTGGAAATCAGGAAAAGTAACAGTAAAACTTACCTCAATCTGGTTCACTCGGCATCAGTTTTGGTGGGGTCCTGCAACGAAAAATTGAGGATATTGGGCACATGGAAAGTTGGAACGTGGCTATGCATACATTAAACCAGACGTTCACATCATGCTGTTTCTAAAAATGTATGATTTAAGGCAGATTGTTGTAAATCAGTCAATGTCACAGTGAAAAATACCTCAGTGTGGTTCACTCGTCTTCAGATTCGGTGGGGTCCTGCAACGAAAAATTGAGGATATTGGGCACATGGAAAGTTGGAACGTGGCTATGCATACATTAAACCAACGTTGTCTTCATGCTGTTTCTAAAAATGTATGATTTAAGGCAGATTGTTGTAAATCAGTCAGTGTCACAGTGAAAAATACCTCAGTGTGGTTCACTCGTCTTCAGATTCGGTGGGGTCTTGCAACGAAAAATTGAGGATATTGGGCACATGGAAAGTTGGAACGTGGCTATGCATACATTAAACCAGACGTTCACATCATGCTGTTTCTAAAAATGTATGATTTAAGGCAGATTGTTGTAAATCAGTCAGTGTCACAGTGAAAAATACCTCAGTGTGGTTCACTCGTCTTCAGATTCGGTGGGGTCTGCAACGAAAAATTGAGGATATTGGGCACATGGAAAGTTGGAACGTGGCTATGCATACATTAAACCAGACGTTCACATCATGCTGTTTCTAAAAATGTATGATTTAAGGCAGATTGTTGTAAATCAGTCAGTGTCACAGTGAAAAATACCTCAGTGTGGTTCACTCATCTTCAGATTCGGTGGGGTCCTGCAACGAAAAATTGAGGATATTGGGCACATGGAAAGTTGGAACGTGGCTATGCATACATTAAACCAGACGTTGTCTTCATGCTGTTTCTAAAAATGTATGATTTAAGGCAGATTGTTGTAAATCAGTCAGTGTCACAGTGAAAAATACCTCAGTGTGGTTCACTCGTCTTCAGATTCGGTGGGGTCCTGCAACGAAAAATTGAGGATATTGGGCACATGGAAAGTTGGAACGTGGCTATGCATACATTAAACCAGACGTTCACATCATGCTGTTTCTAAAAATGTATGATTTAAGGCAGATTGTTGGAAATCAGGCAAAGTCACAGTAAAACTTACCTCCATCTGGTTCACTCAGCATCAGTTTTGGTGGGGTCCTGCAACGAAAAATTGAGGATATTGGGCACATGGAAAGTTGGAACGTGGCTATGCATACATTAAACCAGACGTTCACATCATGCTGTTTCTAAAAATGTATGATTTAAGGCAGATTGTTGTAAATCAGTCAGTGTCACAGTGAAAAATACCTCTGTGTGGTTCACTCGTCTTCAGATTCGGTGTGGTCCTGCAACGAAAAATTGAGGATATTGGACACATGGAAAGTTGGAACGTGGCTATGCATACATTAAACCAACGTTGTCTTCATGCTGTTTCTAAAAATGTATGATTTAAGGCAGATTGTTGTAAATCAGTCAGTGTCACAGTGAAAAATACCTCAGTGTGGTTCACTCGTCTTCAGATTCGGTGGGTTCCTGCAACGAAAAATTGAGGATATTGGGCACATGGAAAGTTGGAACGTGGCTATGCATACATTAAACCAGACGTTCACATCATGCTGTTTCTAAAAATGTATGATTTAAGGCAGATTGTTGTAAATCAGTCAATGTCACAGTGAAAAATACCTCAGTGTGGTTCACTCGTCTTCAGATTCGGTGGGGTCCTGCAACGAAAAATTGAGGATATTGGGCACATGGAAAGTTGGAACGTGGCTATGCATACATTAAACCAACGTTGTCTTCATGCTGTTTCTAAAAATGTATGATTTAAGGCAGATTGTTGTAAATCAGTCAGTGTCACAGTGAAAAATACCTCAGTGTGGTTCACTCGTCTTCAGATTCGGTGGGTCCTGCAACGAAAAATTGAGGATATTGGGCACATGGAAAGTTGGAACGTGGCTATGCATACATTAAACCAGACGTGTCTTCATGCTGTTTCTAAAAATGTATGATTTAATGTAGATTTTTGGAAATCAGGAAAGTAACAGTAAAACTTACCTCAATCTGGTTCACTCGGCATCAGTTTTGGTGGGGTCCTGCAACGAAAAATTGAGGATATTGGGCACATGGAAAGTTGGAACGTGGCTATGCATACATTAAACCAGACGTTCACATCATGCTGTTTCTAAAAATGTATGATTTAAGGCAGATTGTTGTAAATCAGTCAGTGTCACAGTGAAAAATACCTCAGTGTGGTTCACTCGTCTTCAGATTCGGTGGGGTCCTGCAACGAAAAATTGAGGATATTGGGCAGATGGAAAGTTGGAACGTGGCTATGCATACATTTAACCAGCTGTTGTCTTCATGCTGTTTCTAAAAATGTATGATTTAAGGCAGATTGTTGTAAATCAGTCAGTGTCACAATGAAAAATACCTCAGTGTGGTTCACTCGTCTTCAGATTCGGTGGGTCCTGCAACGAAAAATTGAGGATATTGGGCACATGGAAAGTTGGAACGTGGCTATGCATACATTAAACCAGACGTTCACATCATGCTGTTTCTAAAAATGTATGATTTAAGGCAGATTGTTGTAAATCAGTCAGTGTCACAGTGAAAAATACCTCAGTGTGGTTCACTCGTCTTCAGATTCGGTGGGGTCCTGCAACGAAAAATTGAGGATATTGGGCACATGGAAAGTTGGAACGTGGCTATGCATACATTAAACCAGACGTTCACATCATGCTGTTTCTAAAAATGTATGATTTAAGGCAGATTGTTGTAAATCAGTCAGTGTCACAGTGAAAAATACCTCAGTGTGGTTCACTCGTCTTCAGATTCGGTGGGGTCCTGCAACGAAAAATTGAGGATATTGGGCACATGGAAAGTTGGAACGTGGCTATGCATACATTAAACCAGACGTTGTCTTCATGCTGTTTCTAAAAATGTATGATTTAATGTAGATTTTTGGAAATCAGGCAAAGTCACAGTAAAACTTACCTCATCCGATCTACTCGGCATCAGTTTTGGTGGGGTCCTGCAACGAAAAATTGAGGATATTGGGCACATGGAAAGTTGGAACGTGGCTATGCATACATTAAACCAGACGTTCACATCATGCTGTTTCTAAAAATGTATGATTTAAGGCAGATTGTTGTAAATCAGTGCAATGTCACAGTGAAAAATACCTCAATCTGGTTCACTCGTCATCAGTTTTGGTGGGGTCCTGCAACGAAAAATTGAGGATATTGGGCACATGGAAAGTTGGAACGTGGCTATGCATACATTAAACCAGACGTTGTCTTCATGCTGTTTCTAAAAATGTATGATTTAAGGCAGATTGTTGTAAATCAGTCAGTGTCACAGTGAAAAATACCTCAGTGTGGTTCACTCGTCTTCAGATTCGGTGGGGTCCTGCAACGAAAAATTGAGGATATTGGGCACATGGAAAGTTGGAACGTGGCTATGCATACATTAAACCAGACGTTCACTTCATGCTGTTTCTAAAAATGTATGATTTAAGGGAGATTGTTGTAAATCAGTCAGTGTCACAGTGAAAAATACCTCAGTGTGGTTCACTCGTCTTCAGATTCGGTGGGTTCCTGCAAAGAAAAATTGAGGATATTGGGAAGATGGAAAGTTGGAACGTGGCTATGCATGCATTAAACCAGACGTTCACATCATGCTGTTTCTAAAATTGTATGATTTAAGGCAGATTGTTGGAAATCAGGCAAAGTCACAGTAAAACTTACCTCAATCTGGTTCACTCGGCATCAGTTTTGGTGGGGTCCTGCACGAAAAATTGAGGATAATGGGCACATGGAAAGTTGGAACGTGGCTATGCATACATTAAACCAGACGTTGTCTTCATGCTGTTTCTAAAAATGTATGATTCAATGTAGATTTTTGGAAATCATGCAAAGTCACAGTAAAACTTACCTCAATCTGGTTCACTCGGCAGCAGTTTTGGTGGGGTCCTGCAACGAAAAATTGAGGATATTGGGCACATGGAAAGTTGGAACGTGGCTATGCATACATTAAACCAGACGTTCACATCATGCTGTTTCTGAAAATGTACGATTTAAGGCAGATTGTTGTAAATCAGTCAGTGTCACAGTGAAAAATACCTCAGTGTGGTTCACTCGTCTTCAGATTCGGTGGGGTCCTGAAACGAAAAATTGAGGATATTGGGCACATGGAAAGTTGGAACGTGACTATGCATACATTAAACCAGACGTTGTCTTTATGCTGTTTCTAAAAATGTATGATTTAAGGCAGATTGTTGTAAATCAGGCAAAGTCACAGTAAAACTTACCTCAATCTGGTTCACTCGGCATCAGTTTTGGTGGGGTCCTGCAACGAAAAATTGAGGATATTGGGCACATGGAAAGTTGGAACGTGGCTATGCATACATTAAACCAGACGTTCACATCATGCAGTTTCTAAAAATGTATGATTTAAGGCAGATTGATGTAAATCAGTCAGTGTCACAGTGAAAAATACCTCAGTGTGGTTCACTCGTCTTCAGATTCGGTGGGGCCCTGCAACGAAAAATTGAGGATATTGGGCACATGGAGAGTTGGAACGTGGCTATGAATACATTAAACCAGACGTTCACATCATGCGGTTTCTGAAAATGTATGATTTAAGGCAGATTGTTGTAAATCAGTCAGTGTCACAGTGAAAAATACCTCAGTGTGGTTCACTCGGCATCAGTTTTGGTGGGGTCCTGCAACGAAAAATTGAGGATATTGGGCACATGGAAAGTTGGAACGTGGCTATGCATACATTAAACCAGACGTTGTCTTTATGCTGTTTCTAAAAATGTATGATTTAAGGCAGATTGTTGTAAATCAGGCAAAGTCACAGTAAAACTTACCTCAATCTGGTTCACTCGGCATCAGTTTTGGTGGGGTCCTGCAACGAAAAATTGAGGATATTGGGCACATGGAAAGTTGGAACGTGGCTATGCATACATTAAACCAGACGTTCACATCATGCTGTTTCTAAAAATGTATGATTTAAGGCAGATTGATGTAAATCAGTCAGTGTCACAGTGAAAAATACCTCAGTGTGGTTCACTCCTCTTCAGATTCGGTGGGGCCCTGCAACGAAAAATTGAGGATATTGGGCACATGGAGAGTTGGAACGTGGCTATGAATACATTAAACCAGACGTTGTCTTCATGCTATTTCTAAAAATGTATGATTTAATGTAGATTTTTGGAAATCAGGCAAAGTCACAGTAAAACTTACCTCGATCTAGTTCACTCGGCATCAGTTTTGGTGGGGGCCTGCAACTAAAAATTGAGGATATTGGGCACATGGAAAGTTGGAACGTGGCTATGCATACATTAAACCAGACGTTTACATCATGCTGTTTCTAAAAATGTATGATTTAATGTAGATTTTTGGAAATCCTGCAAAGTCACAGTAAAACTTACCCCAATCTGGTTCACTCGGCATCAGTTTTGGTGGGGTCCTGCAACGAAAAATTGAGGATATTGGGCACATGGAAAGTTGGAACGTGGCTATGCATACATTAAACCAGACGTTGTCTTCATGCTGTTTCTGAAAATGTATGATTTAAGGCAGATTGTTGTAAATCAGTCAGTGTCACAGTGAAAAATACCTCAGTGTAGTTCACTCGTCTTCAGATTCGGTGGGGTCCTGCAACGAAAAATTGAGGATATTGGGCACATGGAAAGTTGGAACGTGGCCATGCATACATTAAACCAGACGTTCACTTCATGCTGTTTCTAAAAATGTATGATTTAAGGGAGATTGTTGTAAATCAGTCAGTGTCACAGTGAAAAATACCTCAGTGTGGTTCACTCGTCTTCAGATTCGGTGGGTTCCTGCAAAGAAAAATTGAGGATATTGGGCAGATGGAAAGTTGGAACGTGGCTATGCATGCATTAAACCAGACGTTCACATCATGCTGTTTCTAAAATTGTATGATTTAAGGCAGATTGTTGTAAATCAGTCAGTGTCACAGTGAAAAATACCTCAGTGTGGTTCACTCGGCATCAGTTTTGGTGGGGTCCTGCAACGAAAAATTGAGGATATTGGGCACATGGAAAGTTGGAACGTGGCTATGCATACATTAAACCAGACGTTGTCTTTATGCTGTTTCTAAAAATGTATGATTTAAGGCAGATTGTTGTAAATCAGGCAAAGTCACAGTAAAACTTACCTCAATCTGGTTCACTCGGCATCAGTTTTGGTGGGGTCCTGCAACGAAAAATTGAGGATATTGGGCACATGGAAAGTTGGAACGTGGCTATGCATACATTAAACCAGACGTTCACATCATGCTGTTTCTAAAAATGTATGATTTAAGGCAGATTGATGTAAATCAGTCAGTGTCACAGTGAAAAATACCTCAGTGTGGTTCACTCCTCTTCAGATTCGGTGGGGCCCTGCAACGAAAAATTGAGGATATTGGGCACATGGAGAGTTGGAACGTGGCTATGAATACATTAAACCAGACGTTGTCTTCATGCTATTTCTAAAAATGTATGATTTAATGTAGATTTTTGGAAATCAGGCAAAGTCACAGTAAAACTTACCTCGATCTAGTTCACTCGGCATCAGTTTTGGTGGGGGCCTGCAACTAAAAATTGAGGATATTGGGCACATGGAAAGTTGGAACGTGGCTATGCATACATTAAACCAGACGTTTACATCATGCTGTTTCTAAAAATGTATGATTTAATGTAGATTTTTGGAAATCCTGCAAAGTCACAGTAAAACTTACCCCAATCTGGTTCACTCGGCATCAGTTTTGGTGGGGTCCTGCAACGAAAAATTGAGGATATTGGGCACATGGAAAGTTGGAACGTGGCTATGCATACATTAAACCAGACGTTGTCTTCATGCTGTTTCTGAAAATGTATGATTTAAGGCAGATTGTTGTAAATCAGTCAGTGTCACAGTGAAAAATACCTCAGTGTAGTTCACTCGTCTTCAGATTCGGTGGGGTCCTGCAACGAAAAATTGAGGATATTGGGCACATGGAAAGCTGGAACGTGGCTATGCATACATTAAACCAGACGTTCACTTCATGCTGTTTCTAAAAATGTATGATTTAAGGGAGATTGTTGTAAATCAGTCAGTGTCACAGTGAAAAATACCTCAGTGTGGTTCACTCGTCTTCAGATTCGGTGGGTTCCTGCAAAGAAAAATTGAGGATATTGGGCAGATGGAAAGTTGGAACGTGGCTATGCATGCATTAAACCAGACGTTCACATCATGCTGTTTCTAAAATTGTATGATTTAAGGCAGATTGTTGTAAATCAGTCAGTGTCACAGTGAAAAATACCTCAGTGTGGTTCACTCGGCATCAGTTTTGGTGGGGTCCTGCAACGAAAAATTGAGGATATTGGGCACATGGAAAGTTGGAACGTGGCTATGCATACATTAAACCAGACGTTGTCTTCATGCTGTTTTTAAAAATGTATGATTTAATGTAGATTTTTGGAAATCAGGCAAAGTCACAGTAAAACTTACGTCAATCTGGTTCACTCGGCATCAGTTTTGGTGGGGTCCTGCAACGAAAAATTGAGGATAATGGGCACATGGAAAGTTGGAACGTGGCTATGCATACATTAAACCAGACGTTGTCTTCATGCTGTTTTTAAAAATGTATGATTTAATGTAGAGTTTTTGGAAATCAGGCAAAGTCACAGTAAAACTTACGTCAATCTGGTTCACTCGGCATCAGTTTTGGTGGGGTCCTGCAACAAAAAATTGAGGATATTGGGCACATGGAAAGTTGGAACGTGGCTATGCATACATTAAACCAGACGTTCACATCATGCAGTTTCTAAAAATGTATGATTTAAGGCAGATTGATGTAAATCAGTCAGTGTCACAGTGAAAAATACCTCAGTGTGGTTCACTCGTCTTCAGATTCGGTGGGGCCCTGCAACGAAAAATTGAGGATATTGGGCACATGGAGAGTTGGAACGTGGCTATGAATACATTAAACCAGACGTTCACATCATGCGGTTTCTGAAAATGTATGATTTAAGGCAGATTGTTGTAAATCAGTCAGTGTCACAGTGAAAAATACCTCAGTGTGGTTCACTCGTCTTCAGATTCGGTGGGGTCCTGCAACGAAAAATTGAGGATATTGGGCACATGGAAAGTTGGAACGTGGCTATGCATACATTAAACCAGACGTTGTCTTCATGCTGTTTCTAAAAATGTATGATTTAAGGCAGATTGTTGTAAATCAGTCAGTGTCACAGTGAAAATACCTCAGCGTGGTTCACTCGTCTTCAGATTCGGTGGGGCCCTGCAACGAAAAATTGAGGATATTGGGCACATGGAAAGCTGGAACGTGGCTATGCATACATTAAACCAGACGTTCACTTCATGCTGTTTCTAAAAATGTATGATTTAAGGGAGATTGTTGTAAATCAGTCAGTGTCACAGTGAAAAATACCTCAGTGTGGTTCACTCGTCTTCAGATTCGGTGGGTTCCTGCAAAGAAAAATTGAGGATATTGGGCAGATGGAAAGTTGGAACGTGGCTATGCATGCATTAAACCAGACGTTCACATCATGCTGTTTCTAAAATTGTATGATTTAAGGCAGATTGTTGTAAATCAGTCAGTGTCACAGTGAAAAATACCTCAGTGTGGTTCACTCGGCATCAGTTTTGGTGGGGTCCTGCAACGAAAAATTGAGGATATTGGGCACATGGAAAGTTGGAACGTGGCTATGCATACATTAAAGCAGACGGTCTCTTCATGCTGTTTCTAAAAATGTATGATTTAATGTAGATTTTTGGAAATCAGGCAAAGTCACAGTAAAACTTACGTCAATCTGGTTCACTCGGCATCAGTTTTGGTGGGGTCCTGCAACGAAAAATTGAGGATAATGGGCACATGGAAAGTTGGAACGTGGCTATGCATACATTAAACCAGACGTTGTCTTCATGCTGTTTTTAAAAATGTATGATTTAATGTAGAGTTTTTGGAAATCAGGCAAAGTCACAGTAAAACTTACGTCAATCTGGTTCACTCGGCATCAGTTTTGGTGGGGTCCTGCAACAAAAAATTGAGGATATTGGGCACATGGAAAGTTGGAACGTGGCTATGCATACATTAAACCAGACGTTCACATCATGCAGTTTCTAAAAATGTATGATTTAAGGCAGATTGTTGTAAATCAGTCAGTGTCACAGTGAAAAATACCTCAGTGTGGTTCACTCGTCTTCAGATTCGGTGGGGCCCTGCAAAGAAAAATTGAGGATATTGGGCACATGGAAGTTGGAACGTGGCTATGCATACATTAAACCAGACGTTCATCATGCTGTTTCTGAAAATGTATGATTTAAGGCAGATTGTTGTAAATCAGTCAGTGTCACAGTGAAAATACCTCAGTGTGGTTCACTCGTCTTCAGATTCGGTGGGGTCCTGCAACGAAAAATTGAGGATATTGGGCACATGGAAAGTTGGAACGTGGCTATGCATACATTAAACCAGACGTTCTCTTCATGCTGTTTCTAAAAATGTATGATTTAAGGCAGATTGTTGTAAATCAGTCAGTGTCACAGTGAAAAATACCTCAGTGTGGTTCACTCGTCTTCAGATTCGGTGGGGTCCTGCAACGAAAAATTGAGGATATTGGGCACATGGAAAGTTGGAACGTGCTATGCATACATTAAACCAGACGTTCACATCATGCTGTTTCTAAAAATGTATGATTTAAGGCAGATTGTTGTAAATCAGTCAGTGTCACAGTGAAAAATACCTCAGTGTGGTTCACTCGTCTCAGATTTCGGTGGGGTTCCTGCAACGAAAAATTGAGGATATTGGGCACATGGAAAGTTGGAACGTGGCTATGCATACATTAAACCAGACGTTGTCTTTCATGCTGTTTCTAAAAATGTATGATT
>PYXC01000928.1:0-20770 GCA_015244755.2 Tenualosa ilisha
GTGGAGACTGGCCCGGAACAATTGATAGTTGATGAGTTGTAAGTCGCTTTGGATAAAAGCGTCTGCTAAACGCATAAATGTAAATGTAATGTACCAGAATATTCTGACCTGTTTTAGGTCAGTAACCCCAGCTACCTTGCATTGACATGACGTATGACATGATCATTTGAAAAAGTGGTATTCTATGTCCTGAACTGTGCTTGACAAAAAGAATCATTTGACATTTGATGCGAAATTGCCTGAACATGACAAGTGACAATGAATCATTGCCTTCTGCATTGCATGAACATATCAAGTGTGATGTTTTGAGTGTTGACAATAAAAATGACAAAATGTGGTACAAAAAGCCGGATTACCATTCCAGTGCAAAAACATGCAGTTTTGTTAACGAGTCGTATTACCAGAACGTTCTGACATGTTTTAGGTCAGTAACCGCAGCTACCTTGCATTGACATGACGTATGACATGATCATTTGAAAAAGTGGTATTCTATGTCCTGAACTGTGCTTGACAAAAAGAATCATTTGACATTTGATGCGAAATTGCCTGAACATGACAAGTGACAATGAATCATTGCCTTCTGCATTGCATGAACATATCAAGTGTGATGTTTTGA
Source organism: Tenualosa ilisha (assembly GCA_015244755.2). NCBI lineage: Eukaryota > Metazoa > Chordata > Actinopteri > Clupeiformes > Clupeidae > Tenualosa > Tenualosa ilisha. The sequence continues at coordinate 617 of PYXC01000928.1, forward strand.
GTGTTGACAATGAAAATGTCAAAATGTGGTACAAAAAGCCGGATTACCATTCCAGTGCAAAAACATGCAGTTTTGTTAACGAGTCGTATTACCAGAACGTTCTGACATGTTTTAGGTCAGTAACCGCAGCTACCTTGCATTGACATGACGTATGACATGATCATTTGAAAAAGTGGTATTCTATGTCCTGAACTGTGCTTGACAAAAAGAATCATTTGACATTTGATGCGAAATTGCCTGAACATGACAAGTGACAATGAATCATTGCCTTCTGCATTGCATGAACATATCAAGTGTGATGTTTTGCGTGTTGACAATGAAAATGTCAAAATGTGGTACAAAAAGCCGGATTACCATTCCAGTGCAAAAACATGCCATTCTGTTAACGAGTTGTATTACCAGGGGTGGTGGTAGCGTAGTGGTTAAGGAACCTGGCTAGCATGTTAGCAACCTGAGAAGTTTGGGGTTCAAATCCCGGCTGCCACCGTTGTGCCCTTGAGCAAGGCACTTAACCTTAAGTTGCTCTAGTGGAGACTGGCCCGGAACAATTGATAGTTGATGAGTTGTAAGTCGCTTTGGATAAAAGCGTCTGCTAAACGCATAAATGTAAATGTAATGTACCAGAATATTCTGACCTGTTTTAGGTCAGTAACCCCAGCTACCTTGCATTGACATGACGTATGACATGATCATTTGAAAAAGTGGTATTCTATGTCCTGAACTGTGCTTGACAAAAAGAATCATTTGACATTTGATGCGAAATTGCCTGAACATGACAAGTGACAATGAATCATTGCCTTCTGCATTGCATGAACATATCAAGTGTGATGTTTTGAGTGTTGACAATGAAAATGTCAAAATGTGGTACAAAAAGCCGGATTACCATTCCAGTGCAAAAACATGCAGTTTTGTTAACGAGTCGTATTACCAGAACGTTCTGACATGTTTTAGGTCAGTAACCGCAGCTACCTTGCATTGACATGACGTATGACATGATCATTTGAAAAAGTGGTATTCTATGTCCTGAACTGTGCTTGACAAAAAGAATCATTTGACATTTGATGCGAAATTGCCTGAACATGACAAGTGACAATGAATCATTGCCTTCTGCATTGCATGAACATATCAAGTGTGATGTTTTGAGTGTTGACAATGAAAATGTCAAAATGTGGTACAAAAAGCCGGATTACCATTCCAGTGCAAAAACATGCAGTTTTGTTAACGAGTCGTTTTACCAGGGGTGGTGGTAGCGTAGTGGTTAAGGAACCTGCCTAGTGTGTAATTAGTCTGGAAAGTTTTGGGTTCGAATCCCGGCTGCCACCGTTGTGCCCTTGAGCAAGGCACTTAACCCTAAGTTGCTCTAGGGGAGACTGGCCCGGAACAATTGATAGTTGATGAGTTGTAAGTCGCTTTGGATAAAAGCGTCTGCTAAATGCATAAATGTAAATGTAAATGTAATGTACCAGAACATTCTGACATGTTTTAGGTCAGACGTATGACATGATCATTTGAAAGCCGGATTACCATTCCAGTGCAAAAACATGCAGTTTTGTTAACGAGTCGTTTTACCAGGGGTGGTGGTAGCGTAGTGGTTAAGGAACCTGCCTAGTGTGTAATTAGTCTGGAAAGTTTTGGGTTCGAATCCCGGCTGCCACCGTTGTGCCCTTGAGCAAGGCACTTAACCCTAAGTTGCTCTAGGGGAGACTGGCCCGGAACAATTGATAGTTGATGAGTTGTAAGTCGCTTTGGATAAAAGCGTCTGCTAAATGCATAAATGTAAATGTAAATGTAATGTACCAGAACATTCTGACATGTTTTAGGTCAGACGTATGACATGATCATTTGAAAGCCGGATTACCATTCCAGTGCAAAAACATGCAGTTTTGTTAACGAGTCGTTTTACCAGGGGTGGTGGTAGCGTAGTGGTTAAGGAACCTGCCTAGTGTGTAATTAGTCTGGAAAGTTTTGGGTTCGAATCCCGGCTGCCACCGTTGTGCCCTTGAGCAAGGCACTTAACCCTAAGTTGCTCTAGGGGAGACTGGCCCGGAACAATTGATAGTTGATGAGTTGTAAGTCGCTTTGGATAAAAGCGTCTGCTAAATGCATAAATGTAAATGTAAATGTAATGTACCAGAACATTCTGACATGTTTTAGGTCAGACGTATGACATGATCATTTGAAAAAGTGGTATTCTATGTCCTGAACTGTGCTTGACAAAAAGAATCATTTGACATTTGATGCGAAATTGCCTGAACATGACAAGTGACAATGAATCATTGCCTTCTGCATTGCATGAACATATCAAGTGTGATGTTTTGAGTGTTGACAATGAAAATGTCAAAATGTGGTACAAAAAGCCGGATTACCATTCCAGTGCAAAAACATGCAGTTTTGTTAACGAGTCGTATTACCAGAACGTTCTGACATGTTTTAGGTCAGTAACCGCAGCTACCTTGCATTGACATGACGTATGACATGATCATTTGAAAAAGTGGTATTCTATGTCCTGAACTGTGCTTGACAAAAAGAATCATTTGACATTTGATGCGAAATTGCCTGAACATGACAAGTGACAATGAATCATTGCCTTCTGCATTGCATGAACATATCAAGTGTGATGTTTTGAGTGTTGACAATGAAAATGTCAAAATGTGGTACAAAAAGCCGGATTACCATTCCAGTGCAAAAACATGCAGTTTTGTTAACGAGTCGTATTACCAGAACGTTCTGACATGTTTTAGGTCAGTAACCGCAGCTACCTTGCATTGACATGACGTATGACATGATCATTTGAAAAAGTGGTATTCTATGTCCTGAACTGTGCTTGACAAAAAGAATCATTTGACATTTGATGCGAAATTGCCTGAACATGACAAGTGACAATGAATCATTGCCTTCTGCATTGCATGAACATATCAAGTGTGATGTTTTGAGTGTTGACAATGAAAATGTCAAAATGTGGTACAAAAAGCCGGATTACCATTCCAGTGCAAAAACATGCAGTTTTGTTAACGAGTCGTATTACCAGAACGTTCTGACATGTTTTAGGTCAGTAACCGCAGCTACCTTGCATTGACATGACGTATGACATGATCATTTGAAAAAGTGGTATTCTATGTCCTGAACTGTGCTTGACAAAAAGAATCATTTGACATTTGATGCGAAATTGCCTGAACATGACAAGTGACAATGAATCATTGCCTTCTGCATTGCATGAACATATCAAGTGTGATGTTTGGAGTGTTGACAATGAAAATGTCAAAATGTGGTACAAAAAGCCGGATTACCATTCCAGTGCAAAAACATGCAGTTTTGTTAACGAGTCGTATTACCAGAACGTTCTGACATGTTTTAGGTCAGTAACCGCAGCTACCTTGCATTGACATGACGTATGACATGATCATTTGAAAAAGTGGTATTCTATGTCCTGAACTGTGCTTGACAAAAAGAATCATTTGACATTTGATGCGAAATTGCCTGAACATGACAAGTGACAATGAATCATTGCCTTCTGCATTGCATGAACATATCAAGTGTGATGTTTTGAGTGTTGACAATGAAAATGTCAAAATGTGGTACAAAAAGCCGGATTACCATTCCAGTGCAAAAACATGCAGTTTTGTTAACGAGTCGTATTACCAGAACGTTCTGACATGTTTTAGGTCAGTAACCGCAGCTACCTTGCATTGACATGACGTATGACATGATCATTTGAAAAAGTGGTATTCTATGTCCTGAACTGTGCTTGACAAAAAGAATCATTTGACATTTGATGCGAAATTGCCTGAACATGACAAGTGACAATGAATCATTGCCTTCTGCATTGCATGAACATATCAAGTGTGATGTTTTGAGTGTTGACAATGAAAATGTCAAAATGTGGTACAAAAAGCCGGATTACCATTCCAGTGCAAAAACATGCAGTTTTGTTAACGAGTCGTATTACCAGAACGTTCTGACATGTTTTAGGTCAGTAACCGCAGCTACCTTGCATTGACATGACGTATGACATGATCATTTGAAAAAGTGGTATTCTATGTCCTGAACTGTGCTTGACAAAAAGAATCATTTGACATTTGATGCGAAATTGCCTGAACATGACAAGTGACAATGAATCATTGCCTTCTGCATTGCATGAACATATCAAGTGTGATGTTTTGAGTGTTGACAATGAAAATGTCAAAATGTGGTACAAAAAGCCGGATTACCATTCCAGTGCAAAAACATGCAGTTTTGTTAACGAGTCGTATTACCAGGGGTGGTGGTAGCGTAGTGGTTAAGGAACCTGCCTAGTGTGTAATTAGCCTGGAAAGTTTTGGGTTCGAATCCCGGCTGCCACCGTTGTGCCCTTGAGCAAGGCACTTAACCCTAAGTTGCTCTAGGGGAGACTGGCCCGGAACAATTGATAGTTGATGAGTTGTAAGTCGCTTTGGATAAAAGCGTCTGCTAAATGCATAAATGTAAATGTAATGTACCAGAACATTCTGACATGTTTTAGGTCAGTAACCGCAGCTACCTTGCATTGACATGACGTATGACATGATCATTTGAAAAAGTGGTATTCTATGTCCTGAACTGTGCTTGACAAAAAGAATCATTTGACATTTGATGCGAAATTGCCTGAACATGACAAGTGACAATGAATCATTGCCTTCTGCATTGCATGAACATATCAAGTGTGATGTTTGGAGTGTTGACAATGAAAATGTCAAAATGTGGTACAAAAAGCCGGATTACCATTCCAGTGCAAAAACATGCAGTTTTGTTAACGAGTCATATTACCAGGGGTGGTGGTAGCGTAGTGGTTAAGGAACCTGGCTAGTGTGTAAGTAGCCTGAAAAGTTTTGGGTTCGAATCCCGGCTGCCACCGTTGTGCCCTTGAGCAAGGCACTTAACCCTAAGTTGCTCTAGGGGAGACTGGCCCGGAACAATTGATAGTTGATGAGTTGTAAGTCGCTTTGGATAAAAGCGTCTGCTAAATGCATAAATGTAAATGTAAATGTAATGTACCAGAACATTCTGACATGTTTTACATCAGTAACCGCAGCTACCTTGCATTGACATGACGTATGACATGATCATTTGAAAAAGTGGTATTCTATGTCCTGAACTGTGCTTGACAAAAAGAATCATTTGACATTTGATGCGAAATTGCCTGAACATGACAAGTGACAATGAATCATTGCCTTCTGCATTGCATGAACATATCAAGTGTGATGTTTTGAGTGTTGACAATGAAAATGTCAAAATGTGGTACAAAAAGCCGGATTACCATCCCAGTGCAAAAACATGCAGTTTTGTTAACGAGTCGTATTACCAGAACGTTCTGACATGTTTTAGGTCAGTAACCGCAGCTACCTTGCATTGACATGACGTATGACATGATCATTTGAAAAAGTGGTATTCTATGTCCTGAACTGTGCTTGACAAAAAGAATCATTTGACATTTGATGCGAAATTGCCTGAACATGACAAGTGACAATGAATCATTGCCTTCTGCATTGCATGAACATATCAAGTGTGATGTTTGGAGTGTTGACAATGAAAATGTCAAAATGTGGTACAAAAAGCCGGATTACCATTCCAGTGCAAAAACATGCAGTTTTGTTAACGAGTCGTATTACCAGGGGTGGTGGTAGCGTAGTGGTTAAGGAACCTGCCTAGTGTGTAATTAGCCTGGAAAGTTTTGGGTTCGAATCCCGGCTGCCACCATTGTGCCCTTGAGCAAGGCACTTAACCCTAAGTTGCTCTAGGGGAGACTGGCCCGGAACAATTGATAGTTGATGAGTTGTAAGTCGCTTTGGATAAAAGTGTCTGCTAAATGCATAAATGTAAATGTAATGTACCAGAACATTCTGACATGTTTTAGGTCAGTAACCGCAGCTACCTTGCATTGACATGACGTATGACATGATCATTTGAAAAAGTGGTATTCTATGTCCTGAACTGTGCTTGTGTCGGGAAATTTCTGTAGAAACAAGTAATATAAGTATGTGTGCATATAGACATAAGAAAAACATGTAAACAGAGTGTTGTGCTATTAAAAGAAAGTGTAACTGCCAGTAAGAAAATAGTATGCTGACGGGTAGATTCCTTTCTGAAAACTGTGTTGAAATCATGTTTACAGCTTCATCGTAAAAGGACAGAAACTAAGGCCTTGCATAGGATTGGCTCAAGGCCAGCTACATTATCTACCAGTAGGAATACTTAAGGTAGACAGAAAAAGGTGTAAGGCTAGAATGGTTAAGAATTACCACTGTTAGTACCATTCTCTCGGTGAACGCAATAAAGACTTGGTTGAACAAGACAAACTTCTCTGTATATTTTTGGGTTTTTCCAAGAAACTTTTCCACATAATTTGGCGTCACGAACAATCAGTGTTTTAATTGGTCCCTTTTTCCCCTTTGGATTGGGTGGCTTTTGTTTCCGTCTCCATTGGCAAGGGTGAGTTGATTTTAGTACTATTTTGATTTTAGATTGGAATTATTTAGTGGGTCCACCACTGCAAAGGACCTGTGTGGAAAGTCTGTGGAGATTTTTTTGGCTTGTTCAATTGCCTTCACCGATTTTCAGGTCTGTATATGGGTGGCATCTCTCGTTCTATCGATGGTTTATCCATGGATGGGCTGAGCCATGCTTCCAAATTTTTAACTCATATTGTGTTTCCATTTCTAACTCATATTGTGTTTGATATATTTGTAAACAGGATAGTTTTTCATCTTGGGCATGTTGTCTGTCTTGCGTCATTGTACCCTTGCCTCTGAGTCCTGTTTGTGTTCGTTTCTCAGCATGTGGAAATGTTCACCTTATGTCAGACGTAACGACCTCATAGTTTAGTTTAAATATAGGACAATAACGGAAGGAGGCGTTATGAGAAGTGTAAAGGAATAATGGAATAATGGAAATAAAAGGAATTGCGACGGAAGGGCGCAAACATTGGGCTCTAAATTAATTCCGTTTTTGGTATATGGTGTGGACTGTTATTAGTCGGCCACAGAATGATATTTCAGTCGCTGGTATTTTTTGTGAGTTTTCATTGATCGCGCCTGATGGCTCGCTGATTATGAGAGCGTGCTGCTACTAACAGTACCCCGGTCGGGCCTTGCATGCATAAAGGAAAGAAGGAAAAAGCCCTTGATCTGTGTCTTTATGTGTCACGAGTGACGGGACGTTTTCCCGTGATGCGAGTGTGGCTTATGCGCTAGGAAGTTTGTGTTTGGCATGAGCGGTCATATTTTTGAGTGTGGTGCTGTGCTTTTGTGGAAGCGTAGTACTACATGTTGTTTTGCATTTTGGGAATTTTGTTGATGTGATGTGCCTCCTGTTTCAGAAGTTTTAAATAACATTTTGGACTGCTGACTTGGGATGTATTTTGTCTCCTGTTGCAACTAGAGGTCAAAGGGGTCGCCTAGCCTCTCTCCTCTTTCTCCCTTTCCCTTTTCTGTGTGGTGTGCTTGTGGATTCTGCTGTGTTTGTGTCCATAGGAGTGTGGGAGTGTCTTAGGCATGTGGAGCGTGAGTCAAGGGTCAGGCAGATGTGTGGCCTGGAACTATTTTTGTTTTCTGGTCTTCTCGTTTGTCCCTGACGTGTGTCTTGTTTGTGTCCTTTCTGGGGTGTTTGATTACTTCTGTTGTGTGGTTAGGAGTTTGTAGTTCCAGCTATTTAGGCATAGCTGGAAAAGGGGGGATACATAGAAGTGGGATAATAGATATAAGAATAATAATAGTAAGTTGGAATAAGAATAAGCGAAATAAAATAAAGGAATAGATTTAATAGTTTGATTTATTCCAGATCTAAGTTACGGAAGGATTCGTGGGAATCAGGGCAGTTTACGTGCCATCATCGGAGGAACGAGTTGGTAATTATTGGAACTCCCCTTGTGTGCTTGGTAAAGGTGAAATAGACAACGTGGTGACATCTATAGCTTGTGTAGGTAATACATTAACAACAATTATTTTATTGTTTCATAAAGGTGAAATGGAAATCCAGTCCAAACAGGAGCTTACGCCACTTGAGCAGTTGGTGCAGAGGAAGAGCAAATACGAAAAATTAGTGCTAAATGGGGAAAGCGCACAAAAAAGGATCAAGATCCGTGGCCTTACAAGGAACATTGGATCTTAGAATCTTAGTACAACTTGAAGGGAAAAAAGGATCAAGAAAGAATGGAACATGTGCGTCGTGTTCTAGCGCAAAATGATTTAGGAGATTCGCAGGTGCAAGAGGACTTAGAAAATAAAATAAAACAAGAATTATGGAATTTTGGACAAAATGCAGTGGCGTCTGGCAGAAGGGTTACAGGTGATACTTCTAGTGATATACGAGATCGTGAAGTATTGGGACAATTTTGGAGTAAGCGCAGTTATATATTAACTAAATTAGAGAAATATGTTCAAATTGCAAATAAAGAAGGGATATCTGTACCTGTTATAGGGACTCTTATTGAAACCATTAAAGCAGAATTGGCTAGAGTAGAAATAGGTCCAGCCACAGGGGAATATCAGCGGGATAAAATGAAGCGTGTAAAGCATTTAGAGGCTTTGACACAATTGATATATAATGCAGAGGATATATATAAGCGCCGTTCTGGTAAAAGTTTCCAGAAGGGAGATTTGTGTGCTCTTTCTGTTCAGCATGGTTACCTGGAGGGACAGACCTCAAAGGGCACTCCACTGACAGTTATTTTGCAGGATCAGAATCAGATTAATGTTGATGAATTACAATCTTACGTCACTGCCCATACAGATGATGAGGAGGATGAGGAAGAGGGTACTTCAGCATTCATGGCTCCATTGGTACATGAGAAGGTAAAGAATATACACACACTTAAGCAAGAATTGTCATTACAAAACGTAGATAGTAGTGAGAATACTTCTTCATCAGGTACCCTGATGATGCCTATGATAGTGAAGGGGGACCGTACATTTTATGACCCTTGGGGATTCGCAGATGTGCACGGTTTGATTTCGCGTTTACCCTCTCTTCAGGATGGAGCAGGGGCATGGATACAACGTTTTGAGTCAGAAACACAAGGACATACGCTTGCTATTGGAGACATTAAATACTTATTGGGCATAATATTGGGAAAAGAACCATTGGCAGATGTTCTGTCAAAAGCGGACTTGGACATTATAATGGGGGATCCAGCAGCCGATCATTTGGCTTTTCACAACTATCGCACACGCGTGTGGAAAGCGCTTAGGATGGCTTACCCAAATCGTTGCCCAGCTAGTGCATTGACATTGAATAAGATAAAATCTGATGAAAATCCAACTGCCTTTGTGGAAGCTGCAACAGCACGTTGGCGTTGTCAGCTGGAGTGTGATACAAAGGATGAGTTTCGTCAAGCTGTAACGCATTTTGTCACCCAGTACAGGAAGTCTGAGGACAGGCGTGCACAGCAGGATACTGAGGCTCAGCGAAAGATTTTGATGAAGCAGTTGTAGGAATTGAAACATCCGAAAAAGGCTCAAGCAGCATTGATAACCGCGGAACAGTCTTCTCCTGCCGCTCAGTCTTCTCCTACTGTGAGTGATTCACCTGTGTTTGTTCCACCAGTTTCACAGCCGCAGCCCCAGCAGGGCCCGCCTCTTGTGTTTCAGCAAAACCGTAACCCCATGGCATCGCCTTCCTTCAGAAGGGCTGGAGGTTTTTATAGAGGGAGAGGCCGTGGACGTGGACGAGGGTTTGGTCCAGGGGCCTACCAGAATGCAGAATGCTGGATTTGCGGTAATGTGGGACACATTTCTTTTTCATGCCCAAATGCCTTTCAAAATCGTCAACAAGTTCCTGGGAAAGGGGGTGCGTTCCAGACTGCTGCAGGTCCAGTCCAATCCCCACAGGGAGGTCCAGTAAATTTCGCATTAGGCCAATATTGACTAGGTTCCGATTTAGGAACAGCTCAAAAGGTAACACAGGGGCCTGAAGAAGAACCACATATACATGTAACAATACAGGGTCATAAATTACCATTACTAGTTGATACGGGAGCCACTTATACTTGTATTAACACATCTTATATTCCACACATTAGAAGAGATGGGTCAGGAAAGGTAGCTAGGACAATAGGATTTTCAGGTCAAGTGCAACTACTTCCATTTTCTGAACCAGTCAAGATACAAGTAGGACAACATACAACAGTTATGTCAATTTTACTTTCTCCCTCAACTCCAGTCAATGTTTTGGGGAGGGGTGCTTTGTGTAGGTTAGGGCTTAAAATAAAATGTACTTCACAGGGAGTGTCAGTGGGCGGTCCGGAAGTCCAGATGTCTCTTCTGGTACAGGCTGATACAGAATTGCCATGTGTTTTACCAGTTATGCGTGTGTATTGGATTTCAGATTTAGATAAAACTAGATTAAAACAGGTATGGGAAAAGTGGCAAAGTATGTTTAAAGAATATAGTTCTGAATTACGTTTCCCTCATTATCCAGCGCATTGTACTTTAAAGGTTGATATTGCATTCGAGGATAGTGTAGAATTAGAGTGGCGAAGAAACATATCATCACAGCGATACTATTTTTTACGTGTGACAGATATTGTAGTAGGAATCGAGGGAGTGGGGTTATCTGTTTCATTCTTAGATACAATATTAGAGCAGATTCAACTATTATTATTAGTTATGATGACACCAAAGCGTTTGGCTATTTGTAAATGTCGAGCACATAAAAAGGGTGAAGATTTGGTAACTCAAGGGAATGCATTTGCCGATGAGGTAGCGAAAGCGGCAGCTCTTAAAGCTAGAGAAGTGGAGTTAATATCTAAGCGGGGGTTGATACATGTAGAACGTTCAGCCGAATCTAACTGTTTTTCTTCTTCTAAAAGTTTTGAGAATGAAACTAAAGGTGTTGAGTTGGTTTAGGAACATCTATCACGCATGGTGGGGTGTCCATATTCGTGTCCTTATATGTATACTAACTCATGTATATGGTGTAATTTGTCTAACACACCGGGACATTTTCATTTACAGGAACCGCTTTGCTGCGCATTATGTCAACGTGGGAGTTGCCCTGAGTGTTGGGCCTATGCATGTGAATCAGTTCCAAAGAATAGTCAACATGGAATTCAAGCACCCTTAAATATTTTACAGCCTAAACCTTCCTTGGACGATATAATTCGTCTCCAACAGATTGCATCTGCTGTTGAAAGATCTTCATGGGAAGATAAGGGGGCTAGTAAAGGACCAGATGGGGTATGGCGTAATCATGAGGGGCTTATGGTAGCTCCATTGACATTGCTTGGAATGTTGATTTCTGATGTGCATGATGTTGCGCATGAGTCTAAAAGGGAGGTCCTTAGGAAGATACGTGCATTAGGATTTTGGTCTCCTTGCATGAATGATGTGGTGGATTGCACATTGCGGAAATGTTCTATATGTCATACTCATAACATCAGGAAAGGAATTCCTACTAATCCTTTGGCAGGATTTCCAGTCCCAGAAGGTCCTTTCAAGCATGTTGTTATTGATTATATTGATATGATCAAGCCTGTAAAGAAATATCGTTATGTACTCACGGTGGTTTGCAGATTCTCACGATGGATAGAGGCGTGTGAAAGTCCGGAACAGAATGAGGCTACAGTAATTAAGTTCTTCACACGAGAATTAATTCCTCGTTTTGGTATACCTGAGATTATTTCTTCAGATAATGGTAAAGCTTTCACAGCGAGGACATGGGTAAAAATAGGGCAGGCATTGGGTGTTAAGCAAAGGTTTGGATGTGTTTATCATCCACAGAGTCAGGGTATTGTTGAAAGAGCTAACGGTGCCTTGAAAAATAAGATTGCTAAAATTTGCGCCAGTACTAGTCTTAATTGGTTAGACGCTCTTCCTATTGCATTAATGCATATGAGAACTCAGGAACATCGGGTGACACATTTATCCCCTGCAGAGATGCTTTTTGGACGACCAATGCCTACTCCGCGTATTCGTGGTAATGGCAAAGGGCCTCCATTGGATCAGTTAAAATTAGAAATGAAACATTACTTGGAACAATTGCTTAACATTCATACTGAAATTCGAAAGCAGGCTATGAACCGTGAAAATCGACAAACAACCGCAGGTACGTCGCCTGTTAAAGTGGGAGATTGGGTTTATTTAAAAGTAATTAAAAGAACATGTTTGCAGCCTAGAGCAACGGGACCATACGAAGTGGTCCAGGCCACTCCTACTGCTGTGCGGGTGAAGGGTTCCAAAACTTGGTATCATTTGAATTTATGTTACAGAGCACCTTCCCCTCAGGACACGGAACAATCTTCTTCGAGCGGGGATTCTCCGGCTCTTACAAACAATAATGACGGCCAATCATCAGAGTCAGAGGAGCCGTCACCGTCAACGGGTGACGAAGGGAGGGGTGCGAGTGATCAAGCTCGAAGGCTGGGCGAAAGTGTTCGGGGCCTTGGCGTGTCTCATGGTAGTGGCAGGTATGTTTCTGTTTCTTCCGATGTTGATGTATCAGATGGAAGGGTGGGATCAAAAGAATCAACTTCAGTTAACGTGGGTCAAGAAAGTGAAAGAGGTGTCAGTGATACCCACTCCGCAGACGGAGAAGGTCAGTCTACCCTGCCACGATACCAATATGAGCATGCCAAGGAAAACCCCAGTCTTAGTAAAGACACCGCCCCGCTTAGTCAATCTGAGGAAAGTTCCGTTAACGACCAGCCTTCCGAGCACCCCTGGACAAGAGGGTCCACCCTCTCGACCCCCATAGTTTATATGAAAACCCAAGTGCCGTTATCCCCTACCCCAATTGCCAACACCCAAACAGTGATTCAGTCTAATCAATATGTTTCTGTAGTGGATAAGGTAAAGGAGGTAGATGTATTTTTATCATCAGAGATTGATCTTACTGTTTTGAGACAAGAAGATGTGACTACACAACCTTCACCTTATAGTTTCATTTCATGGGAAGAAAGAAGTGTTAGATGTGTTTTGGCTATCATTTTAGAAAACGTAAACGTAGAAAAACTTGAGCAGAATGTTAGCTGCTTGGTTCATGTGTTTTTTAAGGAAAGTCCTGAGTTTGTGTATATTATAGAATTGGGTCCAAAGGATGGTCGTTATGTACAACTGTGGCTAGCTCCCAGCCCGGATCATTTTTGCTCTTCGGAAGGCTTAGTTCCAGAAGAGTTAGCAATGTATGTAACATGTGATAAAGTTAAATGTTGGTCCAGCAACTATATTGTATCTGTAGATCAAGTTATTAATTATCAATTAGGCAGTCGTGCTAAAATTCGGTAGGGTCCACCGTCATGGGGACTTGATCCAAAGGAAAATTGTCCATTAACTCTTTGGTTACATAATAGAGCGTTATCACCTACTCGCGTTAAAAGACAAGTACAATATCCTCAGGGTACTCGCGAAAATGGGGATAAGTATGTATCGTATTTGGATAACAGTTGGTATGATTGGGCAAAGTATACTGCTGAAATTTACCATCCGGCAGAAAACTGTTATGTCTGCGCACAGGTTCGACCACCTATGATTGTAATTCCTGCGCCTCATCGTCATCACGATGCAGTAGAATACTATGACACGGAATGTAAAAAGTGTTCGCCTAATATTACACGATGTTCTATAGAACTGGATAGTGTACGCAAGTGCGTTAGAACGTTGCAGGTCAGTGGATATGAATGTTTGATTGGGTTAGGAAGTAAGTCCTTTGAGGACTATAGAAGGTCTTAAGTACGCCAATACGATTTTCATCGACGGGATCTTTTTTAAATCAAAGGCTTGCGAAAGAATGAGTAGATGGCCAGAAACGTCACCAACTACGATTAAGCGATATAGCTTGGGTGAGGGTTTTGATTTTGGTTGTTATTTGCGTAAGGGGATGCTAAGCTGGATCAATGGGTAGACCATTGGATAAAAACTACCTTTGAACCTTTTACTGCATGGTTTGTAAAAATAGCAGGAATGATTGGATGCATTCTTCTCATTGTTTCTCTTGTTTTCTGTTGCCTTGTTCCCTGTCTGAGAACTCTGTTCATAAGGATAGTGGAAGGACAGGTTAAGACGCAAATGGTCCTGTCGGGGCTGGCTGACGAAGAGGAGTGTAATGACGACGAGGAAGGAGGGTTGCCGAGTGTGCCTCCATATGTTGTTCCGGATGCTGTTCTTCATAGGGTGATGGACATTCCTTTTGTGCCATGGTCAAAGGGTCCGCAGGAGTTGGGCTCTGAGGAAATGAGAGCTTGAACTGTGTCTCTGTGAGTGTGCCCAGGGTGTGTCCAAGACGGCATCAGGGTAATAAAAGGAACGACACACCCCGAAAGGGAGGAGGAGGCTAACGTGGAAGTAATTTGAGGAATATACGGACTGTCACCAGCCCTGGCAGGAAGGATCAGTACGCAGATAAGTGGGGTAGAGTAGATCCGAAGAACATTTACCTACATATCTTGCTGCGCACATTGCATACAACAGGAATAAATTCACATACTTATATGCGTCATACTTCATGGTAATTGCCATACATTTTACAACACAATAAAGAAGCTGATATATGCATACACGTAAGGAAAGATCTTAAAATGTTTAATTCTCATTTTCTTTCAGGATATCTTCAAGAGAAATGTGATGAGAATAGGATTTTGCATGAAATATTATAGGAAATTGCATGGAAACATTGACATTCTTTAAATCATAGTGTTAAAGTAATGTTAAGTTAAGTTAAGTTAAGTTTTTGCCCTTAAGGCATGTTTCTGGAATTTGTTTGGAAACAATGTCATTGTGCCTTCTGTGAACACAGAATGATGTGCAAAATGCTCGCCGAGAGACAGACTAGGGGAATATGTCTTTGACTCTAGGTGGTTGAGTCAGATCCAAGGATCATCGGACCCACCCAAGGTTTCTCCCCAAAATGACAAACATACAAAATGACAAAAGAAAAACTATACATGGGTTTGAGTTTTTCCTTGCCGCCCTGATCTTGGGTCTCGTGAAAGGCATGTTTCAAGATAGTCAGTCAGGAGTGTTTTAGTGTAGCATGGAGTGTTTTACTGTGTGTTGAAGAATTGTACTATGTTTCGAGAAATACTCGAAAAAGGGAGGTATGTCGGGAAATTTCTGTAGAAACAAGTAATATAAGTATGTGTGCATATAGACATAAGAAAAACATGTAAACAGAGTGTTGTGCTATTAAAAGAAAGTGTAACTGCCAGTAAGAAAATAGTATGCTGACGGGTAGATTCCTTTCTGAAAACTGTGTTGAAATCATGTTTACAGCTTCATCGTAAAAGGACAGAAACTAAGGCCTTGCATAGGATTGGCTCAAGGCCAGCTACATTATCTACCAGTAGGAATACTTAAGGTAGACAGAAAAAGGTGTAAGGCTAGAATGGTTAAGAATTACCACTGTTAGTACCATTCTCTCGGTGAACGCAATAAAGACTTGGTTGAACAAGACAAACTTCTCTGTATATTTTTGGGTTTTTCCAAGAAACTTTTCCACACTTGACAAAAAGAATCATTTGACATTTGATGCGAAATTGCCTGAACATGACAAGTGACAATGAATCATTGCCTTCTGCATTGCATGAACATATCAAGTGTGATGTTTTGAGTGTTGACAATGAAAATGTCAAATGTGGTACAAAAAGCCGGATTACCATTCCAGTGCAAAAACATGCAGTTTTGTTAACGAGTCGTATTACCAGAACGTTCTGACATGTTTTAGTCAGTAACCGCAGCTACCTTGCATTGACATGACGTATGACATGATCATTTGAAAAAGTGGTATTCTATGTCCTGAACTGTGCTTGACAAAAAGAATCATTTGACATTTGATGCGAAATTGCCTGAACATGACAAGTGACAATGAATCATTGCCTTCTGCATTGCATGAACATATCAAGTGTGATGTTTTGAGTGTTGACAATGAAAATGTCAAAATGTGGTACAAAAGCCGGATTACCATTCCAGTGCAAAAACATGCAGTTTTGTTAACGAGTCGTTTTACCAGGGGTGGTGGTAGCGTAGTGGTTAAGGAACCTGCCTAGTGTGTAATTAGTCTGGAAAGTTTTGGGTTCGAATCCCGGCTGCCACCGTTGTGCCCTTGAGCAAGGCACTTAACCCTAAGTTGCTCTAGGGGAGACTGGCCCGGAACAATTGATAGTTGATGAGTTGTAAGTCGCTTTGGATAAAAGCGTCTGCTAAATGCATAAATGTTAATGTAAATGTAATGTACCAGAACATTCTGACATGTTTTAATCAGTAACCGCAGCTACCTTGCATTGACATGACGTATGACATGATCATTTGAAAAAGTGGTATTCTATGTCCTGAACTGTGCTTGACAAAAAGAATCATTTGACATTTGATGCGAAATTGCCTGAACATGACAAGTGACAATGAATCATTGCCTTCTGCATTGCATGAACATATCAAGTGTGATGTTTTGAGTGTTGACAATGAAAATGTCAAAATGTGGTACAAAAAGCCGGATTACCATTCCAGTGCAAAAACATGCAGTTTTGTTAACGAGTCGTATTACCAGAACGTTCTGACATGTTTTAGGTCAGTAACCGCAGCTACCTTGCATTGACATGACGTATGACATGATCATTTGAAAAAGTGGTATTCTATGTCCTGAACTGTGCTTGACAAAAAGAATCATTTGACATTTGATGCGAAATTGCCTGAACATGACAAGTGACAATGAATCATTGCCTTCTGCATTGCATGAACATATCAAGTGTGATGTTTTGAGTGTTGACAATGAAAATGTCAAAATGTGGTACAAAAAGCCGGATTACCATTCCAGTGCAAAAACATGCAGTTTTGTTAACGAGTCGTTTTACCAGGGGTGGTGGTAGCGTAGTGGTTAAGGAACCTGCCTAGTGTGTAATTAGCCTGGAAAGTTTTGGGTTCGAATCCCGGCTGCCACCGTTGTGCCCTTGAGCAAGGCACTTAACCCTAAGTTGCTCTAGGGAGACTGGCCCGGAACAATTGATAGTTGATGAGTTGTAAGTCGCTTTGGATAAAAGCGTCTGCTAAATGCATAAATGTAAATGTAAATGTAATGTACCAGAACATTCTGACATGTTTTAGGTCAGTAACCGCAGCTACCTTGCATTGACATGACGTATGACATGATCATTTGAAAAAGTGGTATTCTATGTCCTGAACTGTGCTTGACAAAAAGAATCATTTGACATTTGATGCGAAATTGCCTGAACATGACAAGTGACAATGATCATTGCCTTCTGCATTGCATGAACATATCAAGTGTGATGTTTTGAGTGTTGACAATGAAAATGTCAAAATGTGGTACAAAAAGCCGGATTACATTCCAGTGCAAAAACATGCAGTTTTGTTAACGAGTCGTTTTACCAGAACGTTCTGACATGTTTTAGGTCAGTAACCGCAGCTACCTTGCATTGACATGACGTATGACATGATCATTTGAAAAGTGATTCTATGTCCTGAACTGTGCTTGACAAAAGAATCATTTGACATTTGATGCGAAATTGCCTGAACATGACAAGTGACAATGAATCATTGCCTTCTGCATTGCATGAACATATCAGTGTGATGTTTTGAGTGTTGACAATGAAAATGTCAAAATGTGGTACAAAAAGCCGGATTACCATTCCAGTGCAAAAACATTCAGTTTTGTTAACGAGTCGTATTACCAGGGGTGGTGGTAGCGTAGTGGTTAAGAACCTGGCTAGTGTGTAATTAGCCTGGAAAGTTTGGGTTCGAATCCAGCTGCCACCGTTGTGCCCTTGAGCAAGGCACTTAACCTAAGTTGCTCTAGGGGAGACTGGCCCGGAACAATTGATAGTTGATGAGTTGTAAGTCGCTTTGGATAAAAGCGTCTGCTAAATGCATAAATGTAAATGTAAATGTAATGTACCAGAACATTCTGACATGTTTAGGTCAGTAACCGCAGCTACCTTGCATTGACATGACGTATGAATGATCATTTGAAAAAGTGGTATTCTATGTCCTGAACTGTGCTTGACAAAAAGAATCATTTGACATTTTGATGCCGAAATTGCCTGAACATGACAAGTGACAATGAATCATTGCCTTCTGCATTGCATGAACATATCAAGTGTGATGTTTTGAGTGTTGACAATGAAAATGTCAAAATGTGGTACAAAAAGCCGGATTACCATTCCAGTGCAAAACATGCAGTTTTTGTTAACGAGTCGTATTACCAGAACGTTCTGACATGTTTTAGGTCAGTAACCGCAGCTACCTTGCATTGACATGACGTATGACATGATCATTTGAAAAAGTGGTATTCTATGTCCTGAACTGTGCTTGACAAAAAGAATCATTTGACATTTGATGCGAAATTGCCTGAACATGACAAGTGACAATGAATCATTGCCTTCTGCATTGCATGAACATATCAAGTGTGATGTTTTGAGTGTTGACAATGAAAATGTCAAAATGTGGTACAAAAAGCCGGACTACCATTCCAGTGCAAAAACATGCAGTTTTGTTAACGAGTCGTATTACCAGAACGTTCTGACATGTTTTAGGTCAGTAACCGCAGCTACCTTGCATTGACATGACGTATGACATGATCATTTGAAAAGTGGTATTCTATGTCCTGAACTGTGCTTGACAAAAAGAATCATTTGACATTTGATGCGAAATTGCCTGAACATGACAAGTGACAATGAATCATTGCCTTCTGCATTGCATGAACATTCAAGTGTGATGTTTTGAGTGTTGACAATGAAAATGTCAAAATGTGGTACAAAAAGCCGGATTACCATTCC
This sequence comes from Tenualosa ilisha, assembly GCA_015244755.2. Taxonomy (NCBI): domain Eukaryota; kingdom Metazoa; phylum Chordata; class Actinopteri; order Clupeiformes; family Clupeidae; genus Tenualosa; species Tenualosa ilisha. The sequence goes on from PYXC01000928.1 coordinate 19,344, forward strand.
AGTGCAAAAACATGCAGTTTGTTAAGAGTCGTATTACCAGAAGTTCTGACATGTTTTAGGTCAGTAACCGCAGCTACCTTGCATTGACATGACGTATGACATGATCATTTGAAAAAGTGGTATTCTATGTCCTGAACTGTGCTTGACAAAAAGAATCATTTGACATTTGATGCGAAATTGCCTGAACATGACAAGTGACAATGAATCATTGCCTTCTGCATTGCATGAACATATCAAGTGTGATGTTTTGAGTGTTGACAATGAAAATGTCAAAATGTGGTACAAAAAGCCGGATTACCATTCCAGTGCAAAAACATGCAGTTTTGTTAACGAGTCGTTTTACCAGTGGGTGGTGGTAGCGTAGTGGTTAAGGAACCTGCCTAGTGTGTAATTAGCCTGGAAAGTTTTGGGTTCGAATCCCGGCTGCCACCGTTGTGCCCTTGAGCAAGGCACTTAACCCCAAGTTGCTCTAGGGGAGACTGGCCCGGAACAATTGATAGTTGATGAGTTGTAAGTCGCTTTGGATAAAAGCGTCTGCTAAATGCATAAAAAATGTAATGTACCAGAAACATTCTGACATGTTTTAGGTCAGTAACCGCAGCTACCTTGCATTGACATGACGTATGACATGATCATTTGAAAAAGTGGTATTCTATGTCCTGAACTTGTGCTTGACAAAAAGAATCATTTGACATTTGATGCGAAATTGCCTGAAATGACAAGTGACAATGAATCATTGCCTTCTGCATTGCATGAACATATCAAGTGTGATGTTTTGAGTGTTGACAATGAAAATGTCAAAATGTGGTACAAAAAGCCAGATTACCATTCCAGTGCAAAAACATGCAGTTTTGTTAACGAGTCGTATTACCAGAACATTCTGACATGTTTTAGGTCAGTAACCGCAGCTACCTTGCATTGACATGACGTATGACATGATCATTTGAAAAAGTGTATTCTATGTCCTGAACTGTGCTTGACAAAAAGAATCATTTGACATTTGATGCGAAATTGCCTGAACATGACAAGTGACAATGAATCATTGCCTTCTGCATTGCATGAACATATCAAGTGTGTGTTTTGAGTGTTGACAATGAAAATGTCAAAATGTGGGTACAAAAAGCCGGACTACCATTCCAGTGCAAAAATGCAGTTTTGTTAACGAGTCGTATTACCAGAACGTTCTGACATGTTTTAGGTCAGTAACCGCAGCTACCTTGCATTGACATGACGTATGACATGATCATTTGAAAAAGTGGTATTCTATGTCCTGAACTGTGCTTGACAAAAAGAATCATTTGACATTTGATGCGAAATTGCCTGAACATGACAAGTGACAATGAATCATTGCCTTCTGCATTGCATGAACATATCAAGTGTGATGTTTTGAGTGTTGACAATGAAAATGTCAAAATGTGGTACAAAAA
>PYXC01000929.1:0-19260 GCA_015244755.2 Tenualosa ilisha
TCCAAATACCACCTGTGTCATTGACTGTGTTAAAGCATGTTGCAGAAGCCCAAAAATCTTGACTCTAGAGGTGAGTCCTACAGCCATTATTATTCCCATAGCACAATCAAGTACCTTGTTGGAATTGCCCCCTGTGGATTAATCATGTTTATATCATCTGCCTATGGAGGACACGCCAGTGACAAGTACATCACCATGAACTCTGGTGTCCTGGACTACTTAAGGCCTGGAGATGAAGTCATGGCAGATCGAGGCTTTTTAATTCGGGACATTCTCTTTGAGAGAAGAGTGAACTTGGTTCTGCCTGCTTTCACCAGAGGTGGTGGTCAGTTAACGGTGGAACAGGTTACCAGCACACGAAGAATCGCAAATGTTCGAATTCACGTTGAGCGAGCTATTAGGCGATTAAAAGTTTACAAGATCTTGTCCCAGGTAGTACCCATAAACATGTCACCAAAGATGGACAAAATCCTTCGCATCTGTGCTGCCTTAGCCAACTGTAGAGATGACCTCATTCGTTAATTGTCTTGTCATTGTCTTGACACGTTTACAAACACATTAGTATTGACTGTAGTGTTTACTCTCTACCACCTTATTGTATCCCTGTTGTTTTCTCTTTCTCTGGCAGCTGGGCCTGGTTGGCCCATGTCGTTGCAGCAGCAGCAGTAGCAGCAGCAACAACAGTAGTGCTTTAACTACCCCTGTGATTAAATTGTTTTGTAATGTACATTCATAACATTTAGGTAATTATTAATGTCATACATACATTAAATCAATAACATATTTAATATATATGTTCATATTTCAACATGTGTACAGTATATTTGATTACAGTTGGGTAAATATTGTGTACATATTAGTGAATATTAGTGGAAATATTGTGTAAATATAGTGAATATTCGTTTTTTTTAAGATATTTCATATTTTTAACATTTAATCTTTTTTAACAATAAAACTGATTGAGAGGGTGCTCTTGTTATGACATTTTAGTGTCTGAATTCCTTTTCTAGGAATTCATTATGTTTGCATATGCGCTATGCAGATTCAGTCACTGACCAACAAACTCATTGACAAGCTGAGGCAACATTGTGGAGAAGTAAAATCTTTTCAGATGTGCTACCCTCTCCTGAACATAAAGCTCATCAAATGGTACAGAGAATGAAATGGTGTCATTTGGGCTTCAGATAAACAATTTGGCCATCCTAAGGCCGGTACAAAACAATCCCAGCTGCACCTGCATGTAGTATCCGTGGACACCTGTTTTTTGAAGTTGTGGTACTCCATCTATTAGCTTCACATCACTGCCATTTTGGGTAAGCTGATACAAGAGGGTGGGATAGAGCTTGTTGGGGACTGGGCATTTTATTTCCAGTAGGACAGAGGAGTCGATCACCCCATCTGGACTTGCGGAGAGCCATGTGTGTAATGTTCATGCCCTGCTCTTTAAGAGTATTCGAATGTCTGCCCTATCAACTTTCGATGGTACTTTAGGCGCCTACCATGGTGACCACGGGTAACGGGGAATCAGGGTTCGATTCCGGAGAGGGAGCCTGAGAAACGGCTACCACATCCAAGGAAGGCAGCAGGCGCGCAAATTACCCATTACCGACACGGTGAGGTAGTGACGAAAAATAACAATACAGGTCTATTTCGAGGCCCTGTAATTGGAATGAGCGTATCCTAAACCCATGGGCGAGGACCCATTGGAGGGCAAGTCTGGTGCCAGCAGCCGCGGTAATTCCAGCTCCAATAGCGTATATTAAAGTTGCTGCAGTTAAAAAGCTTGTAGTTGGATTTCGGGAGTGGGCTGGCGGTCCGCCGCGAGGCGTGCCACCGTCTGTCCCGTACCCCTGCCTCCCGGCGCTCCCCGGATGCCCTTAGCTGGGTGTCCGACGGGGCCCGGAGCGTTTACTTTGAAAAAATTAGAGTGTTCAAAGCAGGCCGCAGCACGCCTGAATACCGCAGCTAGGAATAATGGAATAGGACTCCGGTTCTATTTTGTGGGTTTTCGGAACCAGGGCCATGATTAAGAGGGACGGCCGGATTGAAATTTTTCAATTTCAGGATCCAGAGGCGTTCTGCTCTCCCACTCTGTGCTAAAGCCAAGCCAGGGTTACTTTCAGGACCACAGACCAGCCAAGGTAAGTAGTGTCTGAAGCTGGGACTGGGGCTGGCAGTTAGGCCTTGGGTGTTGGGGCTGTGACTGTAGCTGGAGCTGGGGCCTGGTGTTGGGGCTGGGGCAGCTCTCCTTCTTACTTTTTTTTTGTTTTCTTTCAATTTCAGGATCCAGAGGCGTTCTGCTCTCCCACTCTGTGCTAAAGCCAAGCCAGGGTTGCTTTCAGGACCACAGACCAGCCAAGGTAAGTAGTGTAAGTAGTGTCTGAAGCTGGGACTGGGGCTGGCAGTCAGGCCTTGGTGTTGGGGCTGGGGCTGGAGCTGGAGCTGGAGCTGGGGCCTGGTGTTGGGGCTGGGGCAGTGTCTGTCAGCCCCAGCTGGAAGTCAGGCCTTGGTCATAGGGACAGGGGCTGGGGCTGGCAGTCAGGCCTTGGGTGTTGGTGTTAGTGTTAGTGTTAGTGTTAGTGTTAGCGTTAGTGTTGGTGTTGGTGTGGTGCTGGAGCTGGAGCTGGAGCTGTGGCTGGGGCCTGGTGTTGGGGCTGGGGCAGTGTGTGTCAGCCCCAGCTGGAAGTCAGGCCTTGGTCATAGGGGCAGGGGCTGGGGCTGGCAGTCAGGCCTTGGGTGTTGGTGTTAGTGTTAGTGTTAGCGTTGGTGTTGGTGCTGGTGCTGGAGCTGGAGCTGGAGCTGTGGCTGGGGCCTGGTGTTGGGGCTGGGGCAGTGTCTGTCAGCCCCAGCTGGAAGTCAGGCCTTGGTCATAGGGGCAGGGGCTGGGGCTGGCAGTCAGGCCTTGGGTGTTGGTGTTGGTGTTGGTGTGGTGCTGGGCTGGAGCTGGAGCTGGAGCTGTGGCTGGGGCCTGGTGTTGGGGCTGGGGCAGTGTCTGTCAGCCCCACCTGGAAGTCAGGCCTTGGTCTCAGGGGCAGGGGCTGGGGCAGGCAGTCAGGCCTTGGGTGTTGGTGTTGGTGTTAGTGTTGGTGTTGGTTGGTGCTGGGGCTGGGGAAGGGGCAGAGGCAGGGGCATGGGGAGCTCTACTTCTTACCAAAAGCATAAATATTTTTATTTTAATGTATTTATATTTATTTATTTTTCCTCCCCGCCCCCAATTTCAGGATCCAGTTCTGCTCTCCCCCTCTGTGCTAAAGTCAAGCCAGGATTGCTTTCAAGACCACAGACCAGCCAAGGTAAGTAGTGTTGTGCATCTGAAAATGTTGAGGCTGGGATTGGGCCTGGCACTCAGGCCTTGGGTCTTGGGTGCTGGTGCTGGTTCTAGGGGGCAGGTGGCAGGGGCAGTCTCTGACGGCCAGTCCTTGGGCGTTGGGGCTGGGTTTTGGCTGTGGGCATTGGGCTGGGGGTGGGGGTTGGGGTGTCGGGCTATGGTTGGGGTGTGGGGCTAGGTTTAGGTTTGGGCCACGGGCAGGCACTGGAGGTGGCTAACTGTGTGCTGGGCGTTGGGCTGGGGCCGGGCAAGCATCTGGCGGCCAGTCCTTGGGCGTTGCTGCTGGGTTTAGGCTGTGGGCATTGGGCTGGGGGTGAGGGTTGGGGTGTGGGGCTATGGTTGGGGTGTGGGGCTAGGTTTAGGTTTGGGCCACGGGCAGGCGCTGGAGGTGGCTAACTGTGTGCTGGGCGTTGGGCTGGGGCCGGGCAAGCGTCTGACGGCCAGTCCTTGGGCGTTGCTGCTGGGTTTAGGCTGTGGGCATTGGGCTGGGGGTGAGGGTTGGGGTGTGGGGCTATGGTTGGGGTGTGGGGCTAGGTTTAGGTTTGGGCCACGGGCAGGCGCTGGGGGTGACTAACTGTGTGCTGGGCGTTGGGCTGGGGCCGGGCAAGCGTCTGACGGCCAGTCCTTGGGCGTTGCTGCTGGGTTTAGGCTGTGGGCATTGGGCTGGGGGTGAGGGTTGGGGTGTGGGGCTATGGTTGGGGTGTGGGGCTAGGTTTAGGTTTGGGCCACGGGCAGGCGCTGGAGGTGGCTAACTGTGTGCTGGGCGTTGGGCTGGGGCCGGGCAAGCGTCTGACGGCCAGTCCTTGGGCGTTGCTGCTGGGTTTAGGCTGTGGGCATTGGGATGGGGGTGAGGGTTGGGGTGTGGGGCTATGGTTGGGGTGTGGGGCTAGGTTTAGGTTTGGGCCACGGGCAGGCGCTGGGGGTGACTAACTGTGTGCTGGGCGTTGGGCTGGGGCCGGGCAAGCGTCTGACGGCCAGTCCTTGGGCGTTGCTGCTGGGTTTAGGCTGTGGGCATTGGGCTGGGGGTGAGGGTTGGGGTGTGGGGCTATGGTTGGGGTGTGGGGCTAGGTTTAGGTTTGGGCCATGGGCAGGCGCTGGAGGTGGCTAACTGTGTGCTGGGCGTTGGGCTGGGGCCGGGCAAGCGTCTGACGGCCAGTCCTTGGGCGTTGCTGCTGGGTTTAGGCTGTGGGCATTGGGCTGGGGGTGAGGGTTGGGGTGTGGGGCTATGGTTGGGGTGTGGGGCTAGGTTTAGGTTTGGGCCACGGGCAGGCGCTGGGGGTGACTAACTGTGTGCTGGGCGTTGGGCTGGGGCCGGGCAAGCATCTAACGGCCAGTCCTTGGGCGTTGCTGCTGGGTTTAGGCTGTGGGCATTGGGCTGGGGGTGAGGGTTGGGGTGTGGGGCTATGGTTGGGGTGTGGGGCTAGGTTTAGGTTTGGGCCACGGGCAGGCGCTGGAGGTGGCTAACTGTGTGCTGGGCGTTGGGCTGGGGCCGGGCAAGCGTCTGACGGCTAGTCCTTGGGCGTTGCTGCTGGGTTTAGGCTGTGGGCATTGGGCTGGGGGTGAGGGTTGGGGTGTGGGGCTATGGTTGGGGTGTGGGGCTAGGTTTAGGTTTGGGCCACGGGCAGGCGCTGGGGGTGACTAACTGTGTGCTGGGCGTTGGGCTGGGGCCGGGCAGGCGTCTGACGGCCAGTCCTTGGGCGTTGCTGCTGGGTTTAGGCTGTGGGCATTGGGCTGGGGGTGAGGGTTGGGGTGTGGGGCTATGGTTGGGGTGTGGGGCTAGGTTTAGGTTTGGGCCATGGGCAGGCACTGGAGGTGGCTAACTGTGTGCTGGGCGTTGGGCTGGGGCCGGGCAAGCGTCTGACGGCCAGTCCTTGGGCGTTGCTGCTGGGTTTAGGCTGTGGGCATTGGGCTGGGGGTGAGGGTTGGGGTGTGGGGCTATGGTTGGGGTGTGGGGCTAGGTTTAGGTTTGGGCCACGGGCAGGCGCTGGGGGTGACTAACTGTGTGCTGGGCGTTGGGCTGGGGCCGGGCAAGCATCTAACGGCCAGTCCTTGGGCGTTGCTGCTGGGTTTAGGCTGTGGGCATTGGGCTGGGGGTGAGGGTTGGGGTGTGGGGCTATGGTTGGGGTGTGGGGCTAGGTTTAGGTTTGGGCCACGGGCAGGCGCTGGGGTGGCTAACTGTGTGCTGGGCGTTGGGCTGGGGCCGGGCAAGCGTCTGACGGCAGTCCTTGGGCGTTGCTGCTGGGTTTAGGCTGTGGGCATTGGGCTGGGGGTGAGGGTTGGGGTGTGGGGCTATGGTTGGGGTGTGGGGCTAGGTTTAGGTTTGGGCCACGGGCAGGCGCTGGGGGTGACTAACTGTGTGCTGGGCGTTGGGCTGGGGCCGGGCAAGCGTCTGACGGCCAGTCCTTGGGCGTTGCTGCTGGGTTTAGGCTGTGGGCATTGGGCTGGGGGTGAGGGTTGGGGTGTGGGGCTATGGTTGGGGTGTGGGGCTAGGGTTAGGTTTGGGCCACCGGCAGGCGCTGGAGGTGGCTAACTGTGTGCTGGGAGAAGGGCTGGGGCAGGGGCAGTGTCTGGCAGTTAGTCCTTGGGTGCACGGGCCAAGGGTTAGGTTTGGGGTATGGGCAGGGACTGGCGGGGGTTAATCGTGTGCTGGGAGAAGGGCTGGGGCAGGGCAGTGTCTGGCAGTCAGTCCTTGGGTGCACGGGCCAAGGGTTAGGTTTGGGGCATGGGCAGGGGCTGGCGGGGGTTAATCGTGTGCTGGGAGAAGGGCTGGGGCAGGGGCAGTGTCTGGCAGTCAGTCCTTGGGTGCACAGGCCAAGGGTTAGGTTTGGGGCATGGGCAGGGGCTGGCGGGGGTTAATCGTGTGCTTGGAGTAGGGCTGGGGCAGGGGCAGTGTCTGGCAGTCAGTCCTTGGGTGCACGGGCCAAGGGTTAGGTTTGGGGCATGGGCAGGGGCTGGCGGGGGTTAATCGTGTGCTTGGAGTAGGGCTGGGGCAGGGGCAGTGTCTGGCGGTCAGTCCCTGGCCTCTGGGGCCAAGCCTGGTGTTTGCAGTACCGGGCGCGTCCACAGGGCGGCGCCACCAGGCCCCCTGGGGCTGGCGGTGGTTAATTGTGTGCTGGGAGTAAGGCGGGGGCAGGGGCAGTGTCTGGCAGTCAGTCCCTGGCCTCTGGGGCCAAGCCTGGTGTTTGCAGTACCGGGCGCGTCCACAGGGCGGCACCACCAAGCCCCCTGGGGCTGGCGGTGGTGAATTGTGCCAGTGTCTGGCATTCTCCTTTCCATAGTACGTGGTATAGTTACCACAAAATGAGGGGTACATGTGCTCTCCCAGAAATTTATCAGGATTGGTGGATGCTTTGGATGGAACCTTTTTAGCAGAGCTGGCTGTTAATCTCAATTTTCTTGCACTGTGCCACAGTTCTGAAGCACTCTGCTGTCTTGTCTCCAACTCCAACCTAGCCGCCTGTGTGTTGTTCACCTGCACAAACAACTCACAGAAGGCTTTGCATGGCTCACATAGAATGTCAGGACAGTTGTGAGTCTGATGCGGTCCTACTAACCGGACATCAACTGCAGTGTTTGCAAGATTGGGTTGGGCAACAGGATTAATGCTGTAGCACTTGCCCAACAGACAGTTCTTTAGTAGGAACAGTGGTTGTGCTGGATCACTATCAACAAGCTCTTTAAACTCAGAAAGAGACAGATATCGTGAGGTGGGAGGTAGAGGGTGTGCTTGCAAGATACTTTCGTTAAATTCGCTCCCTGCCCTGTGGCGGCTGAATCTGATGTCTTGGAGTGGTTTTAGCTCAAGATTTCTGACTGTCCCTTCATTCCAACTGCGCTGTGCATCAGTACAAGCAAGCCCTGTTTTTCCAGTGATAACTGCATTCTCAATCTGTAATAACAACACAGCAAGGGAACCTATTTTGATGGCCAATGGATCATCTTATTCAGCACCTAAGAGCGGTACTCTGGAAAACACCATGCAGAATGACTCAATTATGAAATTTTTATTTATAATTCGTACAGGGAAAATATATAGAACAACAATATATCCATACCTTCCACAGAACAACTGCTGCATGACTGCACAATCTCCCTAAACCGGCAATACAGGAGCATCCTAATGTCTCCACTACTCCGCTTTGTTGTATCGTAGCCCAAGCGCTATGTTTAGCCTTGGGTAGCCCATGTGTGTGTACCAAAACACGCCCCACTTTATTGCTGTGAAAATAACTGTATGCCTCAGAACTTCTCAGAAGTTCTTCACCATCAACACCCTCTGACAGGACAGAGTAGTTGATGATATCAACATGGCTGACTGCTGGCAATAGCCTCATATCATCCACCCATCTCGCTAGTTTAGAAGGATGCGGAATACGAATAAGCTGACCGTCAAATCCACGTTTATCGCTAACTAATTCATCGTTTATGTGCCATCTTCAAGGCTTAATGGAGTTATATATGCTCTCACCACAGGTGTAAAATGACACTGCTGGCTAGGGTACTGATTCTGACAGAGTGCTTATGGAAGTTCTATATGCATCATCATTTTGTCTATGTCAAAAGAACCTCTATGCTAAGCAGTGTAACAAAAGGCATCAGGTTTTTAGCCACAACACTGAGGAATCATCTCCATCAAGCTACCCCAAAGAGAAGCACTTATTTATGTACTTTTCAAATCAATGCCTCTGTTTGAGGAAAGTTTTCAGAACAAAAGTTTAGACCAGGGAAAGGTTATTTTTCTGTCTGCCTGGTGAATCCAGACCAACACCCCAACTTGATAGCACTTTCTTTTGCATTTTATGAGAAAGACACTAAAGTTGAAGTATCCGTCTGTCTCCTTACTCTGAATAAATTTCTCCTGACTGATTCTGTGCTGAAAGAATATGCGCCAAACAAATATGAAAACGGTGATGCCCACTACATGGACTACCCCAAAGAGAAGCACTTTTCATTATGTTGAAGAACTAGTGCTGCAATTTGAAGTGATTTCAGTGTGTCCCTTTCTCAGTGTGGTGATGTTTAATAGGAATCCCAGATGAAAATGTCAATGAAATTACCCCAACAAATAGCACTTGCCAAATATCCAACACAGGTCAGTGCCATTATCTAGGTAGTCAGGGTGACAATTCTGATGCAGCTCCTTTGTGTCATCATCACTTCTCCTTACAGGTCAGCTGTCTCATACATATCCAGAAATGTGACCCAGCTTTCCCAGTCCATTTTCTGGATATCCTCCAAGCAACAAGAGACTGTGGATTATATATGCAGGTCTGGTAAAGTGGAGAAATGTTTCTGCTGCACACATTTAAAGCATATGCTGTGGCTCCATCATACCTGAGCAATTCACAGCTCCTCCCTGAAACACACCCTTAAAGGCAGAAATTGATCAGCATGCAAATCTGCCTTTGTCATGTGCAAAAAATTCACACGTTTATCCAAGGAAATGATGGAGAGATTAAGACCAATCCAAATGCTGTTGCCAGTTCATGTTAAAATGACACTGCTGGCTAGGGTACTGATTCTGACAGAGTGCTTATGGAAGTTCTATATGCATCATCATTTTGTCTATGTCAAAAGAACCTCTATGCTAAGCAGTGTAACAAAAGGCATCAGGTTTTTAGCCACAACACTGAGGAATCATCTCCATCAAGCTACCCCAAAGAAAGCACTTATTTATGTACTTTTCAAATCAATGCCTCTGTTTGAGGAAACTTTTCAGAACAACAGTTTAGACAGGAAAGGCTATTTTTCTGTCTGCCGATGAATCCAGATCAACACCCCAACTTGATAGCACTTTCTTTTGCATTTTATGAGAGAGACACTAAAGTTGAATTGTCTGTCTCCTTGCTCTGAATAAATTTCTCCGGACTGATTCTGTGCTGAAAGAATATGCATCAAACAAATATGAAAACGGTGATGCCCACTACTTGGACTACCCCAAAGAGAAGCACTTTTCATTATGTTGAAGAACTAGTGCTGCCATTTGAAGTGATTTCAGTGTGTCCCTTTCTCAGTGTGGTGATGTTTAATAGGAATCCCAGATGAAAATGTCACTGAAATTACCCCAACAAATAGCACTTGCCAAATATCCAACACAGGTCAGTGCCATTATTAGGGTAGTCAGGGTGACAATTCTGATGCAGCTCCTTTGTGTCATCATCACTTTTCCTTACAGGTCAGCTGTCTAATACATATCCAGAAATGTGACCCAGCTTTCCCAGTCCATTTTCTGGATATCCTCCAAGCACCAAGAGACTGTGGATTATATATGCAGGTCTGGTAAAGTGGAGAAATGTTTCTGCTGCACACATTTAAAGCATATCCTGTGGCTCTATCATACCTGAGCAATTCACAGCTCCTCCCTGAAACACACCCTTAAATGGCAGAAATTGATCAGCATGCAAATCTGCCTTTGTCATGTGCAAAAAATTCACACTTTTATCCAAGGAAATGATGGAGAGATTAAGACCAATCCAAATGCTGTTGCCAGTTCATGTTAAAATGACACTGCTGGCTAGGGTACTGATTCTGACAGAGTGCTTATGGAAGTTCTATATGCATCATCATTTTGTCTATGTCAAAAGAACCTCTATGCTAAGCAGTGTAACAAAAGGCATCAGGTTTTTAGCCACAACACTGAGGAATCATCTCCATCAAGCTACCCCAAAGAAAGCACTTATTTATGTACTTTTCAAATCAATGCCTCTGTTTGAGGAAACTTTTCAGAACAACAGTTTAGAGCAGGGAAAGGCTATTTTTCTGTCTGCACGATGAATCCAGATCAACACCCCAACGTGATAGGACTTTCTTTTGCATTTTATGAGAGAGACACTAAAGTTGAATTGTCTGTCTCCTTGCTCTGAATAAATTTCTCCGGACTGATTCTGTGCTGAAAGAATATGCATAAAACAAATATGAAAACGGTGATGCCCACTACTTGTACTACCCCAAAGAGAAGCACTTTTCATTATGTTGAAGAACTAGTGCTGCCATTTGAAGTGATTTCAGTGTGTCCCTTTCTCAGTGTGGTGATGTTTAATAGGAATCCCAGATGAAAATGTCACTGAAATTACCCCAACAAATAGCACTTGCCAAATATCCAACACAGGTCAGTGCCATTATTAGGGTAGTCAGGGTGACAATTCTGATGCAGCTCCTTTGTGTCATCATCACTTTTCCTTACAGGTCAGCTGTCTAATACATATCCAGAAATGTGACCCTGCTTTCCCAGTCCATTTTCTGGATATCCTCCAAGCACCAAGAGACTGTGGATTATATATGCAGGTATGGTAAAGTGGAGAAATGTTTCTGCTGTACACATTTAAAGCATATCCTGTGGCTCTATCATACCTGAGCAATTCACAGCTCCTCCCTGAAACACACCCTTAAATGGCAGACATTGATCAGCATGCAAATCTGCCTTTGTCAGTGCAAAAAATTCACACTTTATCCAAGGAAATGATGGAGAGATTAAGACCAATCCAAATGCTGTTGCCAGTTCATGTTAAAATGACACTGCTGGCTAGGGTACTGATTCTGACAGAGTGCTTATGGAAGTTCTATATGCATCATCATTTTGTCTATGTCAAAAGAACCTCTATGTAAGCAGTGTAACAAAAGGCATCAGGTTTTTAGCCACAACACTGAGGAATCATCTCCATCAAGCTACCCCAAAGAGAAGCACTTATTTATGTACTTTTCAAATCAATGCCTCTGTTTGAGGAAACTTTTCAGAACAACAGTTTAGAATAGAAAGGCTATTTTTCTGTCTGCCTGATGAATCTAGACCAACACCCCAACTTGATAGCACTTTCTTTTGCATTTTATGAGAGAGACACTAAAGTTGAATTGTCTGTCTCCTTGCTCTGAATAAATTTCTCCGGACTGATTCTGTGCTGAAAGAATATGCATCAAACAATATGAAAACGGTGATGCCCACTACTTGGACTACCCCAAAGAGAAGCACTTTTCATTATGTTGAAGAACTAGTGCTGCCATTTGAAGTGATTTCAGTGTGTCCCTTTCTCAGTGTGGTGATGTTTAATAGGAATCCCAGATGAAAATGTCACTGAAATTACCCCAACAAATAGCACTTGCCAAATATCCAACACAGGTCAGTGCCATTATTAGGGTAGTCAGGGTGACAATTCTGATGCAGCTCCTTTGTGTCATCATCACTTTTCCTTACAGGTCAGCTGTCTAATACATATCCAGAAATGTGACCCAGCTTTCCCAGTCCATTTTCTGGATATCCTCCAAGCACCAAGAGACTGTGGATTATATATGCAGGTCTGGTAAAGTGGAGAAATGTTTCTGCTGCACACATTTAAAGCATATCCTGTGGCCCTATCATACCTGAGCAATTCACAGCTCCTCCCTGAAACACACCCTTAAATGGCAGAAATTGATCAGCATGCAAATCTGCCTTTGTCATGTGCAAAAATTCACACGTTTATCCAAGGAAATGATGGAGAGATTAAGACCAATCCAAATGCTGTTGCCAGTTCATGTTAAAATGACACTGCTGGCTAGGGTACTGATTCTGACAGAGTGCTTATGGAAGTTCTATATGCATCATCATATTGTCTATGTCAAAAGAACTCTATGCTAAGCAGTGTAACAACAGGCATCAGGTTTTTAGCCACAACACTGAGGAATCATCTCCATCAAGCTACCCCAAAGAGAAGCACTTATTTATGTACTTTTCAAATCAATGCCTCTGTTTGAGGAAACTTTTCAGAACAAAGTTTAGACAGGGAAAGGTTATTTTTCTGTCTGCCTGGTGAATCCAGACCAACACCCCAACTTGATAGCACTTTCTTTTGCATTTTATGAGAGAGACACTAAAGTTGAATTGTCTGTCTCCTTGCTCTGAATAAATTTCTCCGGACTGATTCTGTGCTGAAAGAATATGCATCAAACAAATATGAAAACGGTGATGCCCACTACTTGGACTACCCCAAAGAGAAGCACTTTTCATTATGTTGAAGAACTAGTGCTGCCATTTGAAGTGATTTCAGTGTGTCCCTTTCTCAGTGTGGTGATGTTTAATAGGAATCCCAGATGAAAATGTCACTGAAATTACCCCAACAAATAGCACTTGCCAAATATCCAACACAGGTCAGTGCCATTATTAGGGTAGTCAGGGTGACAATTCTGATGCAGCTCCTTTGTGTCATCATCACTTTTCCTTACAGGTCAGCTGTCTAACACATATCCAGAAATGTGACCCAGCTTTTCCAGTCCATTTTCTGGATATCCTCCAAGCACCAAGAGACTGTGGATTATATATGCAGGTCTGGTAAAGTGGAGAAATGTTTCTGCTGCACACATTTAAAGCATATCCTGTGGCCTATCATACCTGAGCAATTCACAGCTCCTCCCTGAAACACACCCTTAAATGGCAGAAATTGATCAGCATGCAAATCTGCCTTTGTCATGTGCAAAAAATTCACACGTTTATCCAAGGAAATGATGGAGAGATTAAGACCAATCCAAATGCTGTTGCCAGTTCATGTTAAAATGACACTGCTGGCTAGGGTACTGATTCTGACAGAGTGCTTATGGAAGTTCTATATGCATCATCATTTTGTCTATGTCAAAAGAACCTCTATGCTAAGCAGTGTAACAAAAGGCATCAGGTTTTTAGCCACAACACTGAGGAATCATCTCCATCAAGCTACCCCAAAGAGAAGCACTTATTTATGTACTTTTCAAATCAATGCCTCTGTTTGAGGAAACTTTTCAGAACAACAGTTTAGACAGGGAAAGGCTATTTTTCTGTCTGCCTGATGAATCCAGATCAACACCCCAACTTGATAGCACTTTCTTTTGCATTTTATGAGAGAGACACTAAAGTTGAATTGTCTGTCTCCTTGCTCTGAATAAATTTCTCCGGACTGATTCTGTGCTGAAAGAATATGCATCAAACAAATATGAAAACGGTGATGCCACTACTTGTACTACCCCAAAGAGAAGCACTTTTCATTATGTTGAAGAACTAGTGCTGCCATTTGAAGTGATTTCAGTGTGTCCCTTTCTCAGTGTGGTGATGTTTAATAGGAATCCCAGATGAAAATGTCACTGAAATTACCCCAACAAATAGCACTTGCCAAATATCCAACACAGGTCAGTGCCATTATTAGGGTAGTCAGGGTGACAATTCTGATGCAGCTCCTTTGTGTCATCATCACTTTTCCTTACAGGTCAGCTGTCTAATACATATCCAGAAATGTGACCCTGCTTTCCCAGTCCATTTTCTGGATATCCTCCAAGCACCAAGAGACTGTGGATTATATATGCAGGTATGGTAAAGTGGAGAAATGTTTCTGCTGTACACATTTAAAGCATATCCTGTGGCTCTATCATACCTGAGCAATTCACAGCTCCTCCCTGAAACACACCCTTAAATGGCAGACATTGATCAGCATGCAAATCTGCCTTTGTCAAGTGCAAAAAATTCACACTTTTATCCAAGGAAATGATGGAGAGATTAAGACCAATTCAAATGCTGTTGCCAGTTCATGTTAAAATGACACTGCTGGCTAGGGTACTGATTCTGACAGAGTGCTTATGGAAGTTCTATATGCATCATCATTTTGTTTATGTCAAAAGAACCTCTATAATAAGCAGTGTAACAAAAGGCATCAGGTTTTTAGCCACAACACTGAGGAATCATCTCCATCAAGCTACCCCAAAGAGAAGCACTTATTTATATACTTTTCAAATCAATGCCTCTATCTGAGGAAACTTTTCAGAACAACAGTTTAGAATAGAAAAAGGCTATTTTTCTGTCTGCCTGATGAATCTAGACCAACACCCCAACTTGATAGCACTTTCTTTTGCATTTTATGAGAGAGACACTAAAGTTGAATTGTCTGTCTCCTTACTCTGAATAAATTTCTCCTGACTGATTCTGCGCTGAAAGAATATGCGCCAAACAAATATGAAAACGGTGATGCCCACTACATGGACTACCCCAAAGAGAAGCACTTTTCATTATGTTGAAGAACTAGTGCTGCCATTTGAAGTGATTTCAGTGTGTCCCTTTCTCAGTGTGGTGATGTTTAATAGGAATCTCAGATGAAAATGTCACTGAAATTAACCCAACAAATAGCACTTGCCAAATATCCAACACAGGTCAGTGCCATTGTTAGGGTAGTCAGGGTGACAATTCTGATGCAGCTCCTTTGTGTCATCATCACTTTTCTTACAGGTCAGCTGTCTAACACATATCCAGAAATGTGACCCAGCTTTCCCAGTCCATTTTCTGGATATCCTCCAAGCACCAAGAGACTGTGGATTATACATGCAGGTCTGGTAAAGTGGAGAAATGTTTCTGCTGCACACATTTAAAGCATATCCTGTGGCCCTATCATACCTGAGCAATTCACAGCTCCTCCCTGAACACACCCTTAAATGGCAGAAATTGATCTGCATGCAAATCTGCCTTTCTCATGTGCAGAAAATTCACACGTTTATCCAAGGAAATGATGGAGAGATTAAGACCAATCCAAATGCTGTTGCCAGTTCATGTTAAAATGACACTGCTGGCTAGGGTACTGATTCTGACAGAGTGCTTATGGAAGTTCTATATGCATCATCATTTTGTCTATGTCAAAAGAACTCTATGCTAAGCAGTGTAACAAAGGCATCAGGTTTTTAGCCACAACACTGAGGAATCATCTCCATCAAGCTACCCCAAAGAGAAGCACTTATTTATGTACTTTTCAAATCAACGCCTCTGTTTGAGGAAAGTTTTCAGAACAACAGTTTAGACAGGAAAGGTATTTTTCTGTCTGCCTGTGAATCCAGACCAACACCCCAACTTGATAGCACTTTCTTTTGCATTTTATGAGAAGACACTAAAGTTGAAGTTGTCTGTCTCCTTGCTCTGAATAAATTTCTCCTGACTGATTCTGTGCTGAAAGAATATGCATCAAACAAATATGAAAACGGTGATGCCCACTACTGGGACTACCCCAAAGAGAAGCACTTTTCATTATGTTGAAGAACTAGTGCTGCCATTGAAGTGATTTCAGTGTGTCCTTTCTCAGTGTGGTGATGTTTAATAGGAATCCCAGATGAAAATGTCACTGAAATTACCCCAACAAATAGCACTTGCCAAATATCCAACACAGGTCAGTGCCATTATTAGGGTAGTCAGGGTGACAATTCTGATGCAGCTCCTTTGTGTCATCATCACTTTTCCTTACAGGTCAGCTGTCTAACACATATCCAGAAATGTGACCCAGCTTTTCCAGTCAGTCAGTCCAGTCCAGTCAGACTCAGAAAGAGACAGATACCGTGAGGTGGGAGGTAGAGGGTGTGCTTGCAAGATACTTTCGTGAAATTCGCTCCCTGCCCTGTGGTGGCTGAATCTGATGTCTTGGAGTGGTTTTAGCTCAAGATTTCTGACTGTCCCTTCATTCCAACTGCGCTGTGCATCAGTACAAGCAAGCCCTGTTTTTCCAGTGATAACTGCATTCTCAATCTGTAATAACAACACAGCAAGGGAACCTATTTTGATGGTCAATGGATCATCTTATTCAGCACCTCAGAGCGGTACTCCGGAAAACACCATGCAGAATGACTCAATTATGAAAATTTTATTTATAATTCGTACAGGGAAAATATATAGAACAACAATATATCCATACTTCCACAGAACAGCTGCTGCATGACTGCACGATCTCCCTAAACCGGCAATACAGGAGCATCCCAATGTCTCCACTACTCTGCTTTGTTGTACCGTAGCCCAAGCGCTATGTTTAGCCTGGCTAATGCTTTGGCTCCTCTCCACCTCCACTTTCAAAAGCACATAATTACCATGTGTGTGTACCAAAACTCGCCCCACTTTATTGCTGTGAAAATAACTGTATGCCTCAGAACTTCTCAGTAGTTCTTCACCATCAACACCCTCTGACAGGACAGAGTAGTTGATGATATCAACATGGCTGACTGCTGGCAATAGCCTCATATCATCCACCCATCTCGCTAGTTTAGAAGGATGCGGAATACGAATAAGCTGACCGTCAAATCCACATTTATCGCTAACTAATTCATCGTTTATGTGCCATCTTCAAGGCTTAATGGAGTTATAAGTGCTCTCACCACAGGTGTTAGCCGCTAGCCTCCATATAGCTTCAACGTAAACAAACATCAACCGGAAGTAGCAAACAGTACGTGTCCGTTGAGCCACAATGTATCATGGGAAATAGAATGCTCAGCGCATAAGGTGAATACCCGAGTGTATTAGGCCAATGCGTGTTTTGCCGAAGTCAAGCCGATGGCTCTCCTTACTGCTGGAAAACTGAAATGCGCCCGATTCTGTTTTGCCGAGCCAAATTCCAATTCCCCGGTAAGCTGCACTCCTACGGTCTTCTCAGGTTTAGTTGCATCCATTACCACCTACGCCATTGATTCAGGATCACGTCCGAGTTAAGCTCAGACACACAAGGCAAGTTACAACCAACAGTCCTAGCTAGCGTGTAGGTAAGACCCCTAGACAACGCATTAGGTAAATGAGCTAGCTTTGTACCCTCTGTTTGTCTTCTTTTGTTGTTTGCGGTGACTGTTTTGCTTGCGGCAAGCGCTCGGTGGACCGTAGGGTGGATTATCGGTGTATGTAACAGTTGGGGGCTCGTCCGGGAGCTGTTTAGTTTTGTTACCTGTGGCGTTATGTGTTTAGAACTGTATGGTGTTTGTGGAGATTAGTAATCTTAAAGCAGTTTGTGTAGCGAGCTGCTAATTAGTTTTGAATTTGTGTTGGTATTTGTTTGTCGAATCGACTAGCCATTCGTGGGTTAGCCTTTGGTTTGTTTAAGTGGCTGCTATCGTTTTCTTGTCCTTGTATGCAACTGTATCGCGCCGCTTGAGCGGATCTAGTGTTTTGTTGAAGTTCGATAATTGCCTCTCGTAAGACTTTCTACAGCATAACTGGTTTGAGTGCTCCTGTTTAGTTTTAAGCACTTTCCCAGATAGCAAACACACGTTGGCCATACATCACTTGCCAACAGTGGGCAACATAATTTAGGCCGCCGGGGACACGTTGGGCCGACGTCGTCAAAAGGCAAAAATGCGTTGGAATTCCCAACGATTGCCAACGTTGACTTATAGCTTTAGCCAATAATTTCTTTTTCCATTGCCAACTTTACCCGATGATTTCATTTTAATTAAACCTACCATGAGATTTGTTTTGTAGGAAACTCATAAACATCGTATGGAATTACACTAGACATGCTACTGGTAGTATAATAATTTATTGAAGGTTTAGAATATTTAAAATTAAAAAGAAGAATAAATAAATGTGGGCGAGTGTGTGGGAGTCCTCATTCGTCCAGGCTGCTGCTGCTTCCGCCTTCGTCGCTGTCCGCGTCCACGTCCACCACTAGTGGCTGTACAACAGTTGGCTGCACACATCTCTGCAGCTGGACACCTGGAATAAAGATCATCACAGTTAGACGTTCAAATCGGTGGATACAGGTAATGTTTAGCTTTCTTATTTTCTAACTTAAGCTTTGTGCATGTAGACGTATCGTAATGATAGCAATACTGCAGAATTTTCTCACACTGCGTGGCTGCAGGTGGAATGCGCTAACTACCTTGCTCAATTTTTGGCTGTGTGTGACAGCAGTGACGCGCACTACTTCTTCTTCTTCTTATTATTATTATTATCAGCAATAAAACTCTAAAAATCAGAGTAGAGCAAAGTAGTTGAGGGGAGACGACCTCCCTTACACATCGTAGATGTAGCAGGTTAGCAATCACTTGTGTTTTTACAGATCTGTGTTGTACAGTATTTGTCGATCAACCCAATTAATATGTGTGTTAATTAGGGGAATCCTGTATTTCCCCCCCCTGTTTTCATTTGCAATCATATGTGTATTCCCACGTTTTGTATGATTTATTATGTTACGTATGTATCATCTAGTGTAGTGCTAGCTGTGAGCTGATACTGTCCTGTTAAATTGTTAACGATTCAGAGAAGTTGTTAGCCTACGACTTAAATGCATTCAAATGTAGTGTGTATTTTATAGCTACGGTATTCTCACTCTATAACGTCACTGTTTATGCCTGAAAAGATTACCAAGATAGCAAAAAAAGATTTTTGTTCAAAAGGCTTTGTGTGGCAGAATTGAATTGTTTTTGCTGTTCATACCTCGCTGCTGTCTTTCTGCTCTCCTCTTCCTTCCTCCACTCCTGTCCCCACTGCATTTGAGCCAGGTCTTTACAACTGCCTCGCAGTCGCTGGCAGAGATTTTATGGGCGGCTAATGCACCTACTGTAATAGATAAAAGTTGATTTTCAAGTTTCGGCAGTGCAATACAACGGTACAAAGTTCATCAGATTCACATTGACAAGATGCATACAGTACAGGGTTATTAAAAAAGAATGAATCGATTTCATAATTCATAGTTCAGTATTTTACTAAGGAAAAGGGTCACTCCGTGTCAATTCACACACCCTCCCCAGGTACCCCTCTTCGATTTGCCTAATTTTTCATGTACAGGTACCCTCTTGATGCCAACTGAAAGAATCCCTGCCCTGCTTCCTGCCTCTAACAGTTTTGGAGATGAGGCCCTCAAAAGTTTGGCTCCTCCACTCTAGTCACGTCATCCTCAGAATTCATGGGAAATCTGAATTCTTCAGAGATGTCATGGCTTTCTACCTGCTGGCGTCCTGTTAAGGCCAGGAGGAGCAAGTTGTTTTGCTTCACCAAGACCTTGACCACGGCACGCAGGAGGGCGTGATCCCGTTCTACAAGACAGAAAAATGGCAAGACCTTCATGCTAAACTTTAAATGCTTAAACAGATTTTCAGTATTGCTATAGAAGGCGAGCTGTTTTTATACAAAATTGATTTTCCAGATTTGTGGAGATCTGGGCAAGAGTGGCGGAGGTATGGGCAACAACTGCAAGTAAGAATATCTG
>PYXC01000931.1:10000-17740 GCA_015244755.2 Tenualosa ilisha
TAGGCCTATATGTTAGATCTTTACTGCATAGACTAGGCCTATATGTTAGATCTTTACTGCATAGACTAGGCCTATATGTTAGACCTGTACTATATAGACTAGGCCTATATGTTAGACCTGCACTACATAGACTAGGCCTATATGATCAATGATCAAAAGCATGAATAAGAAACTAATATGCTATGGGACATATAAGTACTTATGATAGTGGTGTTGGACATAAGACCCACATGCCCAACCAATGCACTGGGAGTGGAGAAACCCCTCAGATAGTTAGAACCTCTGCAGCACCGGGGCTGCATTTACAGAATGGAGATAAAAGAATATTCAAACCCCTCAGATAGTTAGAACCACTGTAACACTCGGTCTGCATTTACAGAATGGAGATAAAAGAATATTCAAACCCCTCAGATAGTTAGAACCACTGTAACACTCGGTCTGCATTTACAGAATGGAGATAAAAGAATATTCAAACCCCTCAGATAGTTAGAACCTCTGCAGCACCGGGGCTGCATTTACAGAATGGAGATAAAAGAATATTCAAACCCCTCAGATAGTTAGAACCTCTGCAGCACCGGGAGAACGGGGAGTGGAGAACGTGTCGAGGAGGATAAAATGCAATGTAGGATTATTCTGCCCCACAACAGCCAAAAAGGGAGGTGACAGTGGATGCTATCTTTGGGATACTACACCGCAGCAGTAACACTACATTACCCAGATTACACCACAACAGTGATACTACATTACCCAGACAACATCACAACGATAACTCTACATTACCCAGACTACACCACATTAATAAAAATACATTACTCAGATGTCTGTGAAGATTCTCATTCTATAACTGAACACCTTATTATATAACTGAACACCTTGACTACATTACCCAGACTACTCTGCAACAATAACACTACATTACCCAGACTAAACCGCAACAATAACACTACATTACCCAGACTACTCCACAACAATAACACCACATTACCCAGACTACTCCGCAACAATAACACCACATTACCCAGACTACTCCGCAACAATAACACCACATTACCCAGACTTGACTGCAACAATAACACTACATTACCCAGACTACTCCGCAACAATAACACCACATTACCCAGACTACTCCGCAACAATAACACTACATTACCCAGACTACTCCGCAACAATAACACTACATTACCCAGACTAAACTGCACTAATAGTAAAGTAGAGTAGAGTTACTTTATTAATGAGGAAGGAAATGAAGGTGTCCAGCAGCTTATAAACATCATAAATATATCACATATAACACATCCCACATATACACATATACATCATATACACATCCCACATATACACATATGCATCATATACACATCCCACATATACACATATACATCATATACACATCCCACATATACACATATACATCATATACACATCCCACATATACACATATACATCATATACACATCCCACATATACACATATACATCATATACACATCCCACATATACACATATACATCATATACACATCCCACATATACACATATACATCATATACACATCCCACATATACACATATACATCATATACACATCTCACATATACACCATATACATCATATACACATCCCACAATATACACATATGCATCATATACACATCCCACATATACACATATACATCATATACACATCCCACATATACACATATACATCATATACACATCTCACATGTAGCAGTGTGTTTGTTTGTTAGTTGCCCAGTGCGGGACACTAAACAGCCTTAAGCACTCCAGTCAATCATGTTTCTCTCCTTTTGTGTGGCGTTAAAGAGCTGAATTGCCCTGTGAACAAAGGACCTTCTCAGCCTGTCTGTTTTACATGACAGAGACAGGAACCTGTTGCTGAACATGCTCTTCTGCTTAGTGAAAGTGGTGTGCAGGGGATGGCACTCATTGTCCAGTATAGAGAGCAGTCTGCTCAGGGTCCTCTTGTCCGCAGTTGATGTCAGTGACTCGAGCTCAATGCCCACAACAGAGGCAGCTTTTTTTACTAGTCTGTCCAGTCGACCAGCATCCCTCTTCCTAGTGCCCCCCCAACATCCCACAGCATAGAGGAGAACAGTGGCCATGACAGACTCCTAAAACATCAGCAGGAGCTGCAAACATTAAAGGACCTCAGCCTCCTGAGGAAGTAGAGTCTACTCTGCCCTTTCTTGTACAGCGCCTCAGTATTAGCAGACCAGTCCAGCTTGTTGTCGAGGTGAACCCCCAGGTACCTGTATGTCTTGACATTGTCCACATTCACTCCGTCAATGGTGACAGGCAGCGGGGGAGGGGCAGTTCTCCTGAAGTCCACCAACATTTCCTTGGTTTTTGTGGTGTTCAGCTGCAGCCTGTTTTCCCGACACCCTCCCCCAAAGCCCTCCACCAGGCTCCTGTGCTCCCCCTCCTGTCCATCCTTGATTCACCCCACAATTGCAGTGTCATCAGAGAACTTCTGCATGTGCCACGTCTCTGAGTTATACTGGAAGTCAGTAGTGTACAAGGGGAACAGTTCCCTGTGGTGCCCCTGTGCTGCTGACGACAATATCACTACATTACTCAGACTACATCGCACTAGTAATACTGCATTACCAAGACTACACTGCAGCGACAACACTACATTACCCATAAACCACCACTACACAACAATAGCTGTTTAACGAGACATTTTAACGTTACTTAAGTCAGATCAGTGCTCACACTTCGGGGTCTGTGTGTGTCTTTGTGTGTGTGTGTGTGTATGCACGCGAATGTGTGTGTGTGTGTGTGTATGTGTGTTTCTCTGTGTATGGATTTTGTGTGTGTGTGTGTTAGATTCTTCGGTTCATGGGGGACCCTAACCTGAACGGAGCCCAGGAGAACCTTTTTGGGAATTATATTATCCAGAGGGGCCTGGCCACTGCACCAATCAGAGACGAGATCCTGGCCCAGATAGCCAATCAGGTGTGGAGGAACGAGCACCATGGCAACGCAGAGCGAGGCTGGCTCCTCATGGCCTCTTGTTTAAGCTGCTTCTGTCCCAGTGAACACATGGACAAATACCTGCTCAAGTAATCACACACACACACACACACACCACACACACACACACACACACACACACACAGAGAACACATGGACAAATACCTGCTCAAGTAATCACACACACACACACACACACAGTGAACACATGGACAAATACCTGCTCAAGTAATCACACACACACACACACACACACACACACAGTGAACACATGGACAAATACCTGCTCAAGTAATCACACACACACACACACACACACACACACACACACACACACACACACACACACACACACACACACAGTGAACACATGGACAAATACCTGCTCAAGTAATCACACACACACACACACACACACACACACACACACACACAGTGAACACATGGACAAATACCTGCTCAAGTAATCACACACACACACACACACACACACACACAGTGAACACATGGACAAATACCTGCTCAAGTAATCACACACACACAACACACACACACACCACACACACAGTGAACACATGGACAAATACCTGCTCAAGTAATCACACACACACCACACCACACACACACACACACACCCACACACACATACACACACACACACACAGTGAACACATGGACAAATACCTGCTCAAGTAATACACACACCACACACACACACACCACACACACAGTGAACACATGGACAAATACCTGCTCAAGTAATCACACACACACACACACACACACACACACACACACAGTGAACACATGGACAAAATACCTGCTCAAGTAATCACACACACACACACACACACACACACACACACAGTGAACACATGGACAAATACCTGCTCAAGTAATCACACACACACACCACACACACACACACACACACACCAGTGAACACATGACAAATACCTGCTCAAGTAATCACACACCACACACCACACACACAAAAAAACACACACACACACCACACACAGTGAACACATGGACAAATACCTGCTCAAGTAATCACAACACACACACACACACACAACACACACAACACACACACACACACAGTGAACACATGGACAAATACCTGCTCAAGTAATCAACACACACACACACACACACACACAACAAAAAACACACACAGTGAACACATGGACAAATACCTGCTCAAGTAATCACACACACACAACACACACACACACACACCACACAGTGAACACATGGACAAATACCTGCTCAGTAATCACACACACACACACACACACACCACACACAAAACACAACACAAACAAGTAAACACATGGAAAATACCTGCTCAAGTAATCACACAACACACACACACACACACACACACACACAGTGAACACATGGACAAATACCTGCTCAAGTAATCACACACACACACACACACACACAGTGACCACATGGACAAATACCTGCTCAAGTAATCACACACACACACACACACACACACACACACACACACACACACACAGTGAACACATGGACAAATACCTACTCACATAATCACACACACACACACACACACACACACACACAGTGGACACATGGACAAATACCTGCTCAAGTAATCACACACACACACACACACACACACACACACACAGTGAACACATGGACAAATACCTGCTCCAAGTTAATCACACACACACACACACACACACAGTGAACACATGGACAAATACCTGCTCAAGTAATCACACACACACACACACACACACACACACACACAGTGAACACATGGACAAATACCTGCTCAAGTAATCACACACACACACACACACACACACACACACAGTGAACACATGGACAAATACCTGCTCAAGTAATCACACACACACACACACACACACACACACACACACACACACACACACACACATACACACACACACCAAGTGAACACATGGACAAATACCTGCTCAAGTAATCACACACACACACACACACACACACACACACACAGTGAACACATGGACAAATACCTGCTCAAGTAAATCACACACACACACACACACACACAACACACACACACACACAGTGAACACATGGACAAATACCTGCTCAAGTAATCACACACACACACACACACACACACACACAGTGAACACATGGACAAATACCTGCTCAAGTAATCACACACACACACACACACACACACACACACACACAGTGAAACACATGGACAAATACCTGCTCAAGTAATCACACACACACACACACACCACACAACACACAGTGAACACATGGACAAATACCTGCTCAAGTAATCACGCACACACACACACACACACACAGTAAACACATGGACAAATACCTGCTCAAGTAATCACACACACACACACACACACACACACACACACACACACACAGTGAACACATGGACAATACCTGCTCAAGTAATCACACACACACACACACACACACACACAGTGACCACATGGACAAATACCTGCTCAAGTATCACACACACCACACACACACACACACACAACATGAACACTGACAATACCTGCTAAGTAATCAACACACACACACACACACCACACACACAGTGAAACCATGGACAAATACCTGCTCAAGTAATCACACACACACACACACCACACACAACAACACACACAGTGACACATGGACAAATACCTGCTCAAGTAATCACACACACACACACACACAACACACACACACAACACAGTGAACAATGACAAATACCTGCTCAAGTAATCACACACACACACACACACAACACAGTGAACACATGGACAATACCTGCTCAAGTAATCACACCACACACACACACCACACAACACACACACCACACACACACACACACACAGTGAACACATGGACAAATACCTGCTCAAGTAATCACACCACACACACACACACACACACACACACACACACACACACACACACAGTGAACACATGGACAAATACCTGCTCAAGTAATCACACACACACACACACACACACCACACACACACACACACACACACATACACACACACACACACAGTGAACACATGGACAAATACCTGCTCAAGTAATCACACACACACACACACACCACACACACAACAGTGTGACACCACACAGTGAACACATGGACAAATACCTGCTCAGTAATCACACACACACACACACCACACACACACAGTGAACACATGGACAAATACCTGCTCAAGTAATCACACACACACACACACACACACACACACACACACAGTGAACACATGGACAAATACCTGCTCAAGTAATCACACACACACACACACACACACACACACACACAGTGAACACATGGACAAATACCTGCTCAAGTAATCACGCACACACACACACACACACACAGTAAACACATGGACAAATACCTGCTCAAGTAATCACACACACACACACACACACACACACACACACACACACACACAGTGAACACATGGACAAATACCTGCTCAA
Organism: Tenualosa ilisha; assembly: GCA_015244755.2. Taxonomy (NCBI): domain Eukaryota; kingdom Metazoa; phylum Chordata; class Actinopteri; order Clupeiformes; family Clupeidae; genus Tenualosa; species Tenualosa ilisha. The sequence goes on from PYXC01000931.1 coordinate 16,510, forward strand.
GTAATCACACACACACACACACACACACACACAGTGACCACATGGACAAATACCTGCTCAAGTAATCACACACACACACACACCACACACACACACACACACACAGTGAACACATGGACAAATACCTGCTCAAGTAATCACACACAACACACACACACACACACACACAGTGGACACATGGACAAATACCTGCTCAGTAATCACACAACACAACACACACACACACACACACACCACACACCAGTGAACACATGGACAAATACCTGCTCAATATCACACACACAACACACACACACACACAGTGAACACATGGACAAATACCCTGCTCAAGTAATCACACACACAACACAACACACACACACACACACACACACACAACAGTGAACACATGGACAAATACCTGCTCAAGTAATCACACACACACACACCACACACACACACACACACACACAGTGAACACATGGACAAATACCTGCTCAAGTAATCACACACACACACACACACACACACACACACACACACACACACATACACACACACACACACAGTGGAACACATGGACAAAATACCTGCTCAAGTAATCACACACACACACACACACACACACACACAGTGTGACACACACAGTGAACACATGGACAAATACCTGCTCAAGTAATCACCACACACACACACAACACACACACACCACAACACACACACACAGTGACCACATGGACAAATACCTACTCAAGTAATCACACACACACACACACACACACACACCACACACACAGTGAACACATGGACAAATACCTGCTCAAGTAATCACACACACACACACACACAGTGAACACATGGACAAATACCTGCTCAAGTAATCACACACACACACACACACACACATACACACAGTGAACACATGGACAAATACCTGCTCAAGTAATCACACACACACACACACACACACACACACACACACACAGTGAACACATGGACAAATACCTGCTCAAGTAATCACACACACACACACACACATAACACACACACACACACACACACAGTGAGAACACATGGACAATACCTGCTCAAGTAATCACACACACACACACACACACACACATGACCACATGGACAAATACCTGCTCAAGTAATCACACACACACACACACACCAGTTGGTCAACCCAACTGGATCCCCTCCCTCGCCTCAGAACTAGTCAATCCAGTTCAAACCAGATTAACTCTTTCAG
>PYXC01000932.1:0-15066 GCA_015244755.2 Tenualosa ilisha
AAGGTAGCTGCGGTTACTGACCTAAAACATGTCAGAACGTTCTGGTAATACGACTCGTTAACAAAACTGCATGTTTTTGCACTGGAATGGTAATCCGGCTTTTTGTACCACATTTTGACATTTTCATTGTCAACACTCAAATCATCACACTTGATATGTTCATGCAATGCAGAAGGCAATGATTCATTGTCACTTGTCATGTTCAGGCAATTTCGCATCAAATGTCAAATGATTCTTTTTGTCAAGCACAGTTCAGGACATAGAATACCACTTTTTCAAATGATCATGTCATACGTCATGTCAATGCAAGGTAGCTGCGGTTACTGACCTAAAACATGTCAGAATGTTCTGGTACATTACATTTACATTTATGCATTTAGCAGACGCTTTTATCCAAAGCGACTTATAACTCATCAACTATCAATTGTTCCGGGCCAGTCTCCCCTAGAGCAACTTAGGGTTAAGTGCCTTGCTCAAGGGCACAACGGTGGCAGCCGGGATTCGAACCCAAAACTTTCCAGGCTAATTACACACTAGGCAGGTTCCTTAACCACTACGCTACCACCACCCCTGGTAAAACGACTCGTTAACAAAAACTGCATGTTTTTGCACTGGAATGGTAATCCGGCTTTTTGTACCACATTTTGACATTTTCATTGTCAACACTCAAAACATCACACTTGATATGTTCATGCAATGCAGAAGGCAATGATTCATTGTCACTTGTCATGTTCAGGCAATTTCGCATCAAATGTCAAATGATTCTTTTTGTCAAGCACAGTTCAGGACATAGAATACCACTTTTTCAAATGATCATGTCATACGTCATGTCAATGCAAGGTAGCTGCGGTTACTGACCTAAAACATGTCAGAATGTTCTGGTACATTACATTTACATTTACATTTATGCATTTAGCAGACGCTTTTATCCAAAGCGACTTACAACTCATCAACTATCAATTGTTCCGGGCCAGTCTCCCCTAGAGCAACTTAGGGTTAAGTGCCTTGCTCAAGGGCACAACGGTGGCAGCCGGGATTCGAACCCAAAACTTTCAGGCTACTTACACACTAGCCAGGTTCCTTAACCACTACGCTACCACCACCCCTGGTAATGCGACTCGTTAACAAAACTGCATGTTTTTGCACTGGAATGGTAATCCGGCTTTTTGTACCACATTTTGACATTTTCATTGTCAACACTCAAAACATCACACTTGATATGTTCATGCAATGCAGAAGGCAATGATTCATTGTCACTTGTCATGTTCAGGCAATTTCGCATCAAATGTCAAATGATTCTTTTTGTCAAGCACAGTTCAGGACATAGAATACCACTTTTTCAAATGATCATGTCATACGTCATGTCAATGCCAGTACTGCGGTTACTGACCTAAAACATGTCAGAATGTTCTGGTACATTACATTTATGCATTTAGCAGACGCTTTTATCCCAAGCGACTTACAACTCATCACTATCAATTGTTCCGGGCCAGTCTCCCCTAGAGCAACTTAGGGTTAAGTGCCTTGCTCAAGGGCACAACGGTGGCAGCCGGGATTCGAACCCAAAACTTTTCAGGCTACTTACACACTAGCCAGGTTCCTTAACCACTACGCTACCACCACCCCTGGTAGTACGACTCGTTAACAAAACTGCATGTTTTTGCACTGGAATGGTAATCCGGCTTTTTGTACCACATTTTGACATTTTCATTGTCAACACTCAAAACATCACACTTGATATGTTCATGCAATGCAGAAGGCAATGATTCATTGTCACTTGTCATGTTCAGGCAATTTCGCATCAAATGTCAAATGATTCTTTTTGTCAAGCACAGTTCAGGACATAGAATACCACTTTTTCAAATGATCATGTCATACGTCATGTCAATGCAAGGTAGCTGCGGTTACTGACCTAAAACATGTCAGAATGTTCTGGTACATTACATTTACATTTATGCATTTAGCAGACGCTTTTATCCAAAGCGACTTACAACTCATCAACTATCAATTGTTCCGGGCCAGTCTCCCCTAGAGCAACTTAGGGTTAAGTGCCTTGCTCAAGGGCACAACGGTGGCAGCCGGGATTCGAACCCAAAACTTTCCAGGCTAATTACACACTAGGCAGGTTCCTTAACCACTACGCTACCACCACCCCTGGTAATACGACTCGTTAACAAAACTGCATGTTTTTGCACTGGAATGGTAATCCGGCTTTTTGTACCACATTTTGACATTTTCATTGTCAACACTCAAAACATCACACTTGATATGTTCATGCAATGCAGAAGGCAATGATTCATTGTCACTTGTCATGTTCAGGCAATTTCGCATCAAATGTCAAATGATTCTTTTTGTCAAGCACAGTTCAGGACATAGAATACCACTTTTTCAAATGATCATGTCATACGTCATGTCAATGCAAGGTAGCTGCGGTTACTGACCTAAAACATGTCAGAACGTTCTGGTAATACGACTCGTTAACAAAACTGCATGTTTTTGCACTGGAATGGTAATCCGGCTTTTTGTACCACATTTTGACATTTTCATTGTCAACACTCAAATCATCACACTTGATATGTTCATGCAATGCAGAAGGCAATGATTCATTGTCACTTGTCATGTTCAGGCAATTTCGCATCAAATGTCAAATGATTCTTTTTGTCAAGCACAGTTCAGGACATAGAATACCACTTTTTCAAATGATCATGTCATACGTCATGTCAATGCAAGGTAGCTGCGGTTACTGACCTAAAACATGTCAGAATGTTCTGGTACATTACATTTACGTTACATTTATGCATTTAGCAGACGCTTTTATCCAAAGCGACTTATAACTCATCAACTATCAATTGTTCCGGGCCAGTCTCCCCTAGAGCAACTTAGGGTTAAGTGCCTTGCTCAAGGGCACAACGGTGGCAGCCGGGATTCGAACCCAAACTTCCAGGCTAATTACACACTAGGCAGGTTCCTTAACCACTACGCTACCACCACCCTGGTAATACGACTCGTTAACAAAACTGCATGTTTTTGCACTGGAATGGTAATCCGGCTTTTTGTACCACATTTTGACATTTTCATTGTCAACACTCAAAACATCACACTTGATATTTTCATGCAATGCAGAAGGCAATGATTCATTGTCACTTGTCATGTTCAGGCAATTTCGCATCAAATGTCAAATGATTCTTTTTGTCAAGCACAGTTCAGGACATAGAATACCACTTTTTCAAATGATCATGTCATACGTCATGTCAATGCAAGGTAGCTGCGGTTACTGACCTAAAACATGTCAGAATGTTCTGGTACATTACATTTACATTTACATTTATGCATTTAGCAGACGCTTTTATCCAAAGCGACTTACAACTCATCAACTATCAATTGTTCCGGGCCAGTCTCCCCTAGAGCAACTTAGGGTTAAGTGCCTTGCTCAAGGGCACAACGGTGGCAGCCGGGATTCGAACCCAAAACTTTCCAGGCTAATTACACACTAGGCAGGTTCCTTAACCACTACGCTACCACCACCCTGGTAATACGACTCGTTAACAAAACTGCATGTTTTTGCACTGGAATGGTAATCCGGCTTTTTGTACCACATTTTGACATTTTCATTGTCAACACTCAAAACATCACACTTGATATGTTCATGCAATGCAGAAGGCAATGATTCATTGTCACTTGTCATGTTCAGGCAATTTCGCATCAAATGTCAAATGATTCTTTTTGTCAAGCACAGTTCAGGACATAGAATACCACTTTTTCAAATGATCATGTCATACGTCATGTCAATGCAAGGTAGCTGCGGTTACTGACCTAAAACATGTCAGAATGTTCTGGTACATTCCATTTACATTTACATTTATGCATTTAGCAGACGCTTTTATCCAAAGCGACTTACAACTCATCAACTATCAATTGTTCCGGGCCAGTCTCCCCTAGAGCAACTTAGGGTTAAGTGCCTTGCTCAAGGGCACAACGGTGGCAGCCGGGATTCGAACCCAAAACTTTCCAGGCTACTTACACACTAGCAGGTTCCTTAACCACTACGCTACCACCACCCCTGGTAATGCGACTCGTTAACAAAACTGCATGTTTTTGCACTGGAATGGTAATCCGGCTTTTTGTACCACATTTTGACATTTTCATTGTCAACACTCAAAACATCACACTTGATATGTTCATGCAATGCAGAAAGCAATGATTCATTGTCACTTGTCATGTTCAGGCAATTTCGCATCAAATGTCAAATGATTCTTTTTGTCAAGCACAGTTCAGGACATAGAATACCACTTTTTCAAATGATCATGTCATACGTCATGTCAATGCAAGGTAGCTGCGGTTACTGACCTAAAACATGTCAGAACGTTCTGGTAATACGACTCGTTAAGAAAACTGCATGTTTTTGCACTGGAATGGTAATCCGGCTTTTTGTACCACATTTTGACATTTTCATTGTCAACACTCAAAACATCACACTTGATATGTTCATGCAATGCAGAAGGCAATGATTCATTGTCACTTGTCATGTTCAGGCAATTTCGCATCAAATGTCAAATGATTCTTTTTGTCAAGCACAGTTCAGGACATAGAATACCACTTTTTCAAATGATCATGTCATACGTCATGTCAATGCAAGGTAGCTGCGGTTACTGACCTAAAACATGTCAGAATGTTCTGGTACATTACATTTACATTTACGCATTTAGCAGACGCTTTTATCCAAAGCGACTTACAACTCATCAACTATCAATTGTTCCGGGCCAGTCTCCCCTAGAGCAACTTAGGGTTAAGTGCCTTGCTCAAGGGCACAACGGTGGCAGCCGGGATTCGAACCCACAACTTTCCAGGCTAATTACACACTAGGCAGGTTCCTTAACCACTACGCTACCACCACCCCTGGTAATGCGACTCGTTAACAAAACTGCATGTTTTTGCACTAGAATGGTAATCCGGCTTTTTGTACCACATTTTGACATTTTCATTGTCAACACTCAAAACATCACACTTGATATGTTCATGCAATGCAGAAGGCAATGATTCATTGTCACTTGTCATGTTCAGGCAATTTCGCATCAAATGTCAAATGATTCTTTTTGTCAAGCACAGTTCAGGACATAGAATACCACTTTTTCAAATGATCATGTCATACGTCATGTCAATGCAAGGTAGCTGCGGTTACTGACCTGAAACATGTCAGAACGTTCTGGTAATACGACTCGTTAACAAAACTGCATGTTTTTGCAATGGAATGGTAATCCGGCTTTTTGTACCACATTTTGACATTTTCATTGTCAACACTCAAAACATCACACTTGATATGTTCATGCAATGCAGAAGGCAATGATTCATTGTCACTTGTCATGTTCAGGCAATTTCGCATCAAATGTCAAATGATTCTTTTTGTCAAGCACAGTTCAGGACATAGAATACCACTTTTTCAATGATCATGTCATACGTCATGTCAATGCAAGGTAGCTGCGGTTACTGACCTAAAACATGTCAGAACGTTCTGGTAATACGACTCGTTAACAAAACTGCATGTTTTTGCACTGGAATGGTAATCCGGCTTTTTGTACCACATTTTGACATTTTCATTGTCAACACTCAAAACATCACACTTGATATGTTCATGCAATGCAGAAAGCAATGATTCATTGTCACTTGTCATGTTCAGGCAATTTCGCATCAAATGTCAAATGATTCTTTTTGTCAAGCACAGTTCAGGACATAGAATACCACTTTTTCAAATGATCATGTCATACGTCATGTCAATGCAAGGTAGCTGCGGTTACTGACCTAAAACATGTCAGAACGTTCTGGTAATACGACTCGTTAACAAAACTGCATGTTTTTGCACTGGAATGGTAATCCGGCTTTTTGTACCACATTTTGACATTTTCATTGTCAACACTCAAAACATCACACTTGATATGTTCATGCAATGCAGAAGGCAATGATTCATTGTCACTTGTCATGTTCAGGCAATTTCGCATCAAATGTCAAATGATTCTTTTTGTCAAGCACAGTTCAGGACATAGAATACCACTTTTTCAAATGATCATGTCATACGTCATGTCAATGCAATGTAGCTGCGGTTACTGACCTAAAACATGTCAGAATGTTCTGGTACATTACATTTACATTTACATTTATGCATTTAGCAGACGCTTTTATCCAAAGCGACTTACAACTCATCAACTATCAATTGTTCCGGGCCAGTCTCCCCTAGAGCAACTTAGGGTTAAGTGCCTTGCTCAAGGGCACAACGGTGGCAGCCGGGATTCGAACCCAAAACTTTTCAGGCTACTTACACACTAGCCAGGTTCCTTAACCACTACGCTACCACCACCCCTGGTAATGCGACTCGTTAACAAAACTGCATGTTTTTGCACTGGAATGGTAATCCGGCTTTTTGTACCACATTTTGACATTTTCATTGTCAACACTCAAAACATCACACTTGATATGTTCATGCAATGCAGAAGGCAATGATTCATTGTCACTTGTCATGTTCAGGCAATTTCGCATCAAATGTCAAATGATTCTTTTTGTCAAGCACAGTTCAGGACATAGAATACCACTTTTTCAAATGATCATGTCATACGTCATGTCAATGCAAGGTAGCTGCGGTTACTGACCTAAAACATGTCAGAACGTTCTGGTAATACGACTCGTTAACAAAACTGCATGTTTTTGCACTGGAATGGTAATCCGGCTTTTTGTACCACATTTTGACATTTTCATTGTCAACACTCAAAACATCACACTTGATATGTTCATGCAATGCAGAAGGCAATGATTCATTGTCACTTGTCATGTTCAGGCAATTTCGCATCAAATGTCAAATGATTCTTTTTGTCAAGCACAGTTCAGGACATAGAATACCACTTTTTCAAATGATCATGTCATACGTCATGTCAATGCAAGGTAGCTGCGGTTACTGACCTAAAACATGTCAGAACGCTCTGGTAATACGACTCCTTAACAAAACTGCATGTTTTTGCACTGGAATGGTAATCCGGCTTTTTGTACCACATTTTGACATTTTCATTGTCAACACTCAAAACATCACACTTGATATGTTCATGCAATGCAGAAGGCAATGATTCATTGTCACTTGTCATGTTCAGGCAATTTCGCATCAAATGTCAAATGATTCTTTTTGTCAAGCACAGTTCAGGACATAGAATACCACTTTTTCAAATGATCATGTCATACGTCATGTCAATGCAAGGTAGCTGCGGTTACTGACCTAAACATGTCAGAACGTTCTGGTAATACGACTCGTTAACAAAACTGCATGTTTTTGCAATGGAATGGTAATCCGGCTTTTTGTACCACATTTTGACATTTTCATTGTCAACACTCAAAACATCACACTTGATATGTTCATGCAATGCAGAAGGCAATGATTCATTGTCACTTGTCATGTTCAGGCAATTTCGCATCAAATGTCAAATGATTCTTTTTGTCAAGCACAGTTCAGGACATAGAATACCACTTTTTCCAATGATCATGTCATACGTCATGTCAATGCAAGGTAGCTGCGGTTACTGACCTAAAACATGTCAGAACGTTCTGGTAATACGACTCGTTAACAAAACTGCATGTTTTTGCACTGGAATGGTAATCTGGCTTTTTGTACCACATTTTGACATTTTCATTGTCAACACTCAAAACATCACACTTGATATGTTCATGCAATGCAGAAGGCAATGATTCATTGTCACTTGTCATGTTCAGGCAATTTCGCATCAAATGTCAAATGATTCTTTTTGTCAAGCACAGTTCAGGACATAGAATACCACTTTTTCAAATGATCATGTCATACGTCATGTCAATGCAAGGTAGCTGCGGTTACTGACCTAAAACATGTCAGAACTTTCTGGTACATTACATTTACATTTATGCATTTAGCAGACGCTTTTATCCAAAGCGACTTACAACTCATCAACTACCAATTGTTCCGGGCCAGTCTCCCTAGAACAACTTAGGGTTAAGTGCCTTGCTCAAGGGCACAACGGTGGCAGCCGGGATTCGAACCCACAACTTTTCAGGCTACTTACACACTAGCCAGGTTCCTTAACCACTACGCTACCACCACCCCTGGTAACACGACTCGTTAACAAAACTGCATGTTTTTGCACTGGAATGGCAATCCGGCTTTTTGTACCACATTTTGACATTTTCATTGTCAACACTCAAAACATCACACTTGATATGTTCATGCAATGCAGAAGGCAATGATTCATTGTCACTTGTCATGTTCAGGCAATTTCGCATCAAATGTCAAATGATTCTTTTTGTCAAGCACAGTTCAGGACATAGAATACCACTTTTTCAAATGATCATGTCATACGTCATATCAATGCAAGGTAGCTGCGGTTACTGACCTAAAACATGTCAGAATGTTCTGGTACATTACATTTACATTACATTTATGCAGTTAGCAGACGCTTTTATCCAAAGCGACTTACAACTCATCAACTATCAATTGTTCCGGGCCAGTCTCCCCTAGAGCAACTTAGGGTTAAGTGCCTTGCTCAAGGCACAACGGTGGCAGCCGGGATTCGAACCCAAAACTTTTCAGGCTACTTACACACTAGCCAGGTTCCTTAACCACTACGCTACCACCACCCCTGCAATGCGACTCGTTAACAAAACTGCATGTTTTTGCACTGCAATGGTAATCCGGCTTTTTGTACCACATTTTGACATTTTCATTGTCAACACTCAAAACATCACACTTGATATGTTCATGCAATGCAGAAGGCAATGATTCATTGTCACTTGTCATGTTCAGGCAATTTCGCATCAAATGTCAAATGATTCTTTTTGTCAAGCACAGTTCAGGACATAGAATACCACTTTTTCAAATGATCATGTCATACGTCATGTCAATGCAAGGTAGCTGCGGTTACTGACCTAAAACATGTCAGAACGTTCTGGTAATACGACTCGTTAACAAAACTGCATGTTTTTGCACTGGAATGGTAATCCGGCTTTTTGTACCACATTTTGACATTTTCATTGTCAACACTCAAAACATCACACTTGATATGTTCATGCAATGCAGAAGGCAATGATTCATTGTCACTTGTCATGTTCAGGCAATTTCGCATCAAATGTCAAATGATTCTTTTTGTCAAGCACAGTTCAGGACATAGAATACCACTTTTTCAAATGATCATGTCATACGTCATGTCAATGCAAGGTAGCTGCGGTTACTGACCTAAAACATGTCAGAACGTTCTGGTAATACGACTCGTTAACAAAACTGCATGTTTTTGCACTGGAATGGTAATCCGGCTTTTTGTACCACATTTTGACATTTTCATTGTCAACACTCAAAACATCACACTTGATATATTCATGCAATGCAGAAAGCAATGATTCATTGTCACTTGTCATGTTCAGGCAATTTCGCATCAAATGTCAAATGATTCTTTTTGTCAAGCACAGTTCAGGACATAGAATACCACTTTTTCAAATGATCATGTCATACGTCATGTCAATGCAAGGTAGCTGCGGTTACTGACCTAAAACATGTCAGAAACATGTCAGAATGTTCTGGTACATTACATTTACATTTATGCATTTAGCAGACGCTTAGAATCAAGCGACTTACAACTCATCAACTATCAATTGGTCCGGGCCAGTCTCCCCTTGAGTAACTTAGGGTTAAGTGCCTTGCTCAAGGGCACAACGGTGGCAGCCGGGATTCGAACCCAAAACTTTCCAGGCTAATTACACACTAGGCAGGTTCCTTAACCACTACGCTACCACCACCCCTGGTAATACGACTCGTTAACAAAACTGCATGTTTTTGCACTGGAATGGTAATCCGGCTTTTTGTACCACATTTTGACATTTTCATTGTCAACACTCAAAACATCACACTTGATATGTTCATGCAATGCAGAAGGCAATGATTCATTGTCACTTGTCATGTTCAGGCAATTTCGCATCAAATGTCAAATGATTCTTTTTGTCAAGCACAGTTCAGGACATAGAATACCACTTTTTCAAATGATCATGTCATACGTCATGTCAATGCAAGGTAGCTGCGGTTACTGACCTAAAACATGTCAGAACGTTCTGGTAATACGACTCGTTAAGAAAACTGCATGTTTTTGCACTGGAATGGTAATCCGGCTTTTTGTACCACATTTTGACATTTTCATTGTCAACACTCAAAACATCACACTTGATATGTTCATGCAATGCAGAAGGCAATGATTCATTGTCACTTGTCATGTTCAGGCAATTTCGCATCAAATGTCAAATGATTCTTTTGTCAAGCACAGTTCAGGACATAGAATACCACTTTTTCAAATGATCATGTCATACGTCATGTCAATGCAAGGTAGCTGCGGTTACTGACCTAAAACATGTCAGAATGTTCTGGTACATTACATTTACATTCATGCATTTAGCAGACGCTTTTATCCAAAGCGACTTACAACTCATCAACTATCAATTGTTCCGGGCCAGTCTCCCCTAGAGCAACTTAGGGTTAAGTGCCTTGCTCAAGGGCACAACGGTGGCAGCCGGGATTCGAACCCAAAACTTTCCAGGCTAATTACACACTAGGCAGGTTCCTTAACCACTACGCTACCACCACCCCTGGTAATACGACTCGTTAACAAAACTGCATGTTTTTGCACTGGAATGGTAATCCGGCTTTTTGTACCACATTTTGACATTTTCATTGTCAACACTCAAAACATCACACTTGATATGTTCATGCAGAAGGCAATGATTCATTGTCACTTGTCATGTTCAGGCAATTTCGCATCAAATGTCAAATGATTCTTTTTGTCAAGCACAGTTCAGGACATAGAATACCACTTTTTCAAATGATCATGTCATACGTCATGTCAATGCAAGGTAGCTGCGGTTACTGACCCAAAACATGTCAGAATGTTCTGGTACATTACATTTACATTTACATTTATGCATTTAGCCGACGCTTTTATCCAAAGCGACTTACAACTCATCAACTATCAATTGTTCCGGGCCAGTCTGCCCTAGAGCAACTTAGGGTTAAGTGCCTTGCTCAAGGGCACAACGGTGGCAGCCGGGATTCGAACCCAAAACTTTTCAGGCTACTTACACACTAGGCAGGTTCCTTAACCACTACGCTACCACCACCCCTGGTAATACGACTCGTTAACAAAACTGCATGTTTTTGCACTGGAATGGTAATCCGGCTTTTTGTACCACATTTTGACATTTTCATTGTCAACACTCAAAACATCACACTTGATATGTTCATGCAGAAGGCAATGATTCATTGTCACTTGTCATGTTCAGGCAATTTCGCATCAAATGTCAAATGATTCTTTTTGTCAAGCACAGTTCAGGACATAGAATACCACTTTTTCAAATGATCATGTCATACGTCATGTCAATGCAAGGTAGCTGCGGTTACTGACCTAAAACATGTCAGAATGTTCTGGTAGATTACATTTACATTTACATTTATGCATTTAGCAGACGCTTTTATCCAAAGCGACTTACAACTCATCAACTATCAATTGTTCCGGGCCAGTCTGCCCTAGAGCAACTTAGGTTAAGTGCCTTGCTCAAGGGCACAACGGTGGCAGCCGGGATTCGAACCCAAAACTTTTCAGGCTACTTACACATTAGGCAGGTTCCTTAACCACTACGCTACCACCACCCCTGGTAATACGACTCGTTAACAAAACTGCATGTTTTTGCACTGGAATGGTAATCCGGCTTTTTGTACCACATTTTGACATTTTCATTGTCAACACTCAAAACATCACACTTGATATGTTCATGCAATGCAGAAGGCAATGATTCATTGTCACTTGTCATGTTCAGGCAATTTCGCATCAAATGTCAAATGATTCTTTTTGTCAAGCACAGTTCAGGACATAGAATACCACTTTTTCCAATGATCATGTCATACGTCATGTCAATGCAAGGTAGCTGCGGTTACTGACCTAAAACATGTCAGAACGTTCTGGTAATACGACTCGTTAACAAAACTGCATGTTTTTGCACTGGAATGGTAATCCGGCTTTTTGTACCACATTTTGACATTTTCATTGTCAACACTCAAAACATCACACTTGATATGTTCATGCAATGCAGAAGGCAATGATTCATTGTCACTTGTCATGTTCAGGCAATTTCGCATCAAATGTCAAATGATTCTTTTTCTCAAGCACAGTTCAGGACATAGAATACCACTTTTTCAAATGATCATGTCATACGTCATGTCAATGCAAGGTAGCTGCGGTTACTGACCTAAAACATGTCAGAATGTTCTGGTATATTCCTTAACCACTACGCTACCACCACCCCTGGTAATACGACTCGTTAACAAAACTGCATGTTTTTGCACTGGAATGGTAATCCGGCTTTTTGTACCACATTTTGACATTTTCATTGTCAACACTCAAAACATCACACTTGATATGTTCATGCAATGCAGAAGGCAATGATTCATTGTCACTTGTCATGTTCAGGCAATTTCGCATCAAATGTCAAATGATTCTTTTTGTCAAGCACAGTTCAGGACATAGAATACCACTTTTTCAAATGATCATGTCATACGTCATGTCAATGCAAGATAGCTGCGGTTACTGACCTAAAACATGTCAGAACGTTCTGGTAATACGACTCGTTAACAAAACTGCATGTTTTTGCACTGGAATGGTAATCCGGCTTTTTGTACCACATTTTGACATTTTCATTGTCAACACTCAAAACATCACACTTGATATGTTCATGCAATGCAGAAGGCAATGATTCATTGTCACTTGTCATGTTCAGGCAATTTCGCATCAAATGTCAAATGATTCTTTTTGTCAAGCACAGTTCAGGACATAGAATACCACTTTTCAAATGATCATGTCATACGTCATGTCAATGCAAGGTAGCTGCGGTTACTGACCTAAAACATGTCAGAATGTTCTGGTACATTACATTTACATTTATGCATTTAGCAGACGCTTTTATCCAAAGCGACTTACAACTCATCAACTATCAATTGTTCCGGCCAGTCCCCCCTAGAGCAACTTAGGGTTAAGTGCCTTGCTCAAGGGCACAATGGTGCAGCCGGGATTCGAACCCAAAACTTTCCAGGCTAATTACACACTAGGCAGGTTCCTTAACCCACTACGCTACCACCACCCCTGGTAATACGACTCGTTAACAAAACTGCATGTTTTTGCACTGGAATGGTAATCCGGCTTTTTGTACCACATTTTGACATTTTCATTGTCAACACTCAAAACATCACACTTGATATGTTCATGCAATGCAGAAGGCAATGATTCATTGTCACTTGTCATGTTCAGGCAATTTCGCACAAATGTCAAATGATTCTTTTTGTCAAGCACAGTTCAGGACATAGAATACTACTTTTTCAAATGATCATGTCATACGTCATGTCAATGCAAGGTAGCTGCGGTTACTGACCTAAAACATGTCAGAACGTTCTGGTAATACGACTCGTTAACAAAACTGCATGTTTTTGCACTGGAATGGTAATCCGGCTTTTTGTACCACATTTTGACATTTTCATTGTCAACACTCAAAACATCACACTTGATATGTTCATGCAATGCAGAAGGCAATGATTCATTGTCACTTGTCATGTTCAGGCAATTTCGCATCAAATGTCAAATGATTCTTTTTCTCAAGCACAGTTCAGGACATAGAATACCACTTTTTCAAATGATCATGTCATACGTCATGTCAATGCAAGGTAGCTGCGGTTACTGACCTAAAACATGTCAGAAGTTCTGGTATATCCTTAACCATACGCTACCACCACCCCTGGTAATACGACTCGTTAACAAAACTGCATGTTTTTGCACTGGAATGGTAATCCGGCTTTTTGTACCACATTTGACATTTTCATTGTCAACACTCAAAACATCACACTTGATATGTTCATGCAATGCAGAAGGCAATGATTCATTGTCACTTGTCATGTTCAGGCAATTTCGCATCAAATGTCAAATGATTCTTTTTGTCAAGCACAGTTCAGGACATAGAATACCACTTTTTCAAATGATCATGTCATACGTCATGTCAATGCAAGATAGCTGCGGTTACTGACCTAAAACATGTCAGAACGTTCTGGTAATACGACTCGTTAACAAAACTGCATGTTTTTGCACTGGAATGGTAATCCGGCTTTTTGTACCACATTTTGACATTTTCATTGTCAACACTCAAAACATCACACTTGATATGTTCATGCAATGCAGAAGGCAATGATTCATTGTCACTTGTCATGTTCAGGCAATTTCGCATCAAATGTCAAATGATTCTTTTTGTCAAGCACAGTTCAGGACATAGAATACCACTTTTTCAAATGATCATGTCATACGTCATGTCAATGCAAGGTAGCTGCGGTTACTGACCTAAAACATGTCAGAACGTTCTGGTAATACGACTCGTTAACAAAACTGCATGTTTTTGCACTGGAATGGTAATCCGGCTTTTTGTACCACATTTTGACTTTTCATTGTCAACACTCAAAACATCACACTTGATATGTTCATGCAATGCAGAAGGCAATGATCATTGTCACTTGTCATGTTCAGGCAATTTCGCATCAAATGTCAAATGATTCTTTTTGTCAAGCACAGTTCAGGGACATAGAATACCACTTTTTCAAATGATCATGTCATACGTCATGTCAATGCAAGGTAGCTGCGGTTACTGACCTAAAACATGTCAGAATGTTCTGGTACATTACATTTACATTTATGCATTTAGCAGACGCTTTTATCCAAAGCGACTTACAACTCATCAACTATCAATTGTTCCGGGCCAGTCCCCCCTAGAGCAACTTAGGGTTAAGTGCCTTGCTCAAGGGCACAATGGTGGCAGCCGGGATTCGAACCCAAAACTTTCCAGGCTAATTACACACTAGGCAGGTTCCTTAACCACTACGCTACCACCACCCTGGTAATACGACTCGTTAACAAAACTGCATGTTTTTGCACTGGAATGGTAAACCGGCTTTTTGTACCACATTTTGACATTTTCATTGTCAACACTCAAAACATCACACTT
>PYXC01000933.1:0-16172 GCA_015244755.2 Tenualosa ilisha
TCGTTAACGAGTCGTATTACCAGAACGTTCTGACATGTTTTAGGTCAGTAACCGCAGCTACCTTGCATTGACATGACGTATGACATGATCATTTGAAAAAGTGGTATTCTATGTCCTGAACTGTGCTTGACAAAAAGAATCATTTGACATTTGATGCGAAATTGCCTGAACATGACAAGTGACAATGAATCATTGCCTCTGCATTGCATGAACATATCAAGTGTGATGTTTTGAGTGTTGACAATGAAAATGTCAAAATGTGGTACAAAAAGCCGGATTACCATTCCAGTGCAAAAACATGCAGTTTCGTTAACGAGTCGTATTACCAGAACGTTCTGACATGTTTTAGGTCAGTAACCGCAGCTACCTTGCATTGACATGACGTATGACATGATCATTTGAAAAAGGTATTCTATGTCCTGAACTGTGCTTGACAAAAAGAATCATTTGACATTTGATGCGAAATTGCCTGAACATGACAAGTGACAATGAATCATTGCCTTCTGCATTGCATGAACATATCAAGTGTGATGTTTTGAGTGTTGACAATGAAAATGTCAAAATGTGGTACAAAAAGCCGGATTACCATTCCAGTGCAAAAACATGCAGTTTTGTTAACGAGTCGTATTACCAGAACGTTCTGAACATGTTTTAGGTCAGTAACCGCAGCTACCTTGCATTGACATGACGTATGACATGATCATTTGAAAAAAGTGGTATTCTATGTCCTGAACTGTGCTTGACAAAAAAGAATCATTTTGACATTTGATGCGAAATTGCCTGGAACATGACAAGTGACAATGAATCATTGCCTTCTGCATTGCATGAACATATCAAGTGTGATGTTTTGAGTGTTGACAATGAAAATGTCAAAATGTTGGTACAAAAAGCCGGATTACCATTCCAGTGCAAAAACATGCAGTTTTGTTAACGAGTCGTATTACCAGGGGTGGTGGTAGCGTAGTGGTTAAGGAACCTGCCTAGTGTGTAATTAGCCTGGAAAGTTTTGGGTTCGAAATCCCGGCTGCCACCGTTGTGCCCTTGAGCAAGGCACTTAACCCTAAGTTGCTTCTAGGGGAGACTGGCCCGGAACAATTGATAGTTTGATGAGTTGTAAGTCGCTTTGGATAAAAGCGTCTGCTAAATGCATAAATGTAAATGTAATGTACCAGAACAGTTCTGACATGTTTTTAGGTCAGTAACCGCAGCTACCTTGCATTGACATGACGTATGACATGATCATTTGAAAAAGTGGTATTCTATGTCCTGAACTGTGCTTGACAAAAAGAATCATTTGACATTTGATGCGAAATTGCCTGAACATGACAAGTGACAATGAATCATTGCCTTCTGCATTGCATGAACATATCAAGTGTGATGTTTTGAGTGTTGACAATGAAAATGTCAAAATGTGGTACAAAAAGCCGGATTACCATTCCAGTGCAAAAACATGCAGTTTTGTTAACGAGTCGTATTACAGGGGTGGTGGTAGCGTAGTGGTTAAGGAACCTGCCTAGTGTGTAATTAGCCTGGAAAGTTTTGGGTTCGAATCCCGGCTGCCACCGTTGTGCCCTTGAGCAAGCACTTAACCTAATTGCTCTAGGGGAGACTGGCCGGAACAATTGATGTTGATGAGTTGTAAGTCGCTTTGGATAAAAGCGTCTGCTAAATGCATAAATGTAAATGTAATGTACCAGAACATTCTGACATGTTTTAGGTCAGTAACCGCAGCTACCTTGCATTGACATGACGTATGACATGATCATTTGAAAAAAGTGGTATTCTATGTCCTGAACTGTGCTTGACAAAAAGAATCATTTGACATTTGATGCGAAATTGCCTGAACATGACAAGTGACAATGAATCATTGCCTTCTGCATTGCATGAACATATCAAGTGTGATGTTTTGAGTGTTGACAATGAAAATGTCAAAATGTGGTACAAAAAGCCGGATTACCATTCCAGTGCAAAAACATGCAGTTTTGTTAACGAGTCGTATTACCAGAACGTTCTGACATGTTTTAGGTCAGTAACCGCAGCTACCTTGCATTGACATGACGTATGACATGATCATTTGAAAAAGTGGTATTCTATGTCCTGAACTGTGCTTGACAAAAAGAATCATTTGAAGTTTGATGCGAAATTGCCTGAACATGACAAGTGACAATGAATCATTGCCTTCTGCATTGCATGAACATATCAAGTGTGATGTTTTTGAGATGTTGACAAATGAAAAAATGTCAAAAATGTGGTACAAAAAGCCGGGATTACCATTCCAGTGCAACAAACTATGCAGTTTTTGGGTTAACGCGAGTCCGTATGTACCAGAACGTTCTGACATGTTTTAGGTCAGTAACCGCAGCTACCTTGCATTGACATGACGTATGACATGATCATTTGAAAAAGTGGTATTCTATGTCCTGAACTGTGCTTGACAAAAAGAATCATTTGACATTTGATGCGAAATTGCCTGAACATGACAAGTGACAATGAATCATTGCCTTCTGCATTGCATGAACATATCAAGTGTGATGTTTTGAGTGTTGACAATGAAAATGTCAAAATGTGGGACAAAAAAACCGGGTTACCTTCCCAGTGCAAAAACATGCAGTTTTTGTTAACGAGTCGTATTACCAGAACGTTCTGACATGTTTTTAGGTCAGTAACCGCAGCTACCTTGCATTGACATGACGTATGACAGATCATTTGAAAAAGTGGTATTCTATGTCCTGAACTGTGCTTGACAAAAAGAATCATTTGACATTTGATGCGAAAATTGCCTGAACATGACAAGTGACAATGAATCATTGCCTTCTGCATTGCATGAACATATCAAGTGTGATGTTTTGAGTGTTGACAATGAAAATGTCAAAATGTGGTACAAAAAGCCGGATTACCATTCCAGTGCAAAAACATGCAGTTTTGTTAACGAGTCGTATTACCAGGGGTGGTGGTAGCGTAGTGGTTAAGGAACCTGGCTAGTGTGTAATAGCCTGGAAAGTTTTGGGTCGAATCCCGGCTGCCACCGTTGTGCCCTTGAGCAAGGCACTTAACCCTAAGTTGCTCTAGGGGAGACTGGCCCGGAACAATTGATAGTTGATGAGTTGTAAGTCGCTTTGGATAAAAGCGTCTGCTAAATGCATAAATGTAAATGTAATGTACCAGAACATTCTGACATGTTTTAGGTCAGTAACCGCAGCTACCTTGCATTGACATGACGTATGACATGATCATTTGAAAAAGTGGTATTCTATGTCCTGAAACTGTGCTTGACAAAAAGAATCATTTGACATTTGATGCGAAATTGCCTGAACATGACAAGTGACAATGAATCATTGCCTTCTGCATTGCATGAACATATCAAGTGTGATGTTTTGAGTGTTGACAATGAAAATGTCAAAATGTGGTACAAAAAGCCGGATTACCATTCCAGTGCAAAAACATGCAGTTTTGTTACGAGTCGATTACCAGGGGGTGGTAGCGTAGTGGTTAAGGAACCTGCCTAGTGTGTAATTAGCCTGAAAGTTTGGGTTCGAATCCCGGCTGCCACCGTTGTGCCTTGAGCAAGGCACTTAACCCTAAGTTGCTCTAGGGGAGACTGGCGGAACAATTGATAGTTGATGAGTTGTAAGTCGCTTTGGATAAAAGCGTCTGCTAAATGCATAAATAAATGTAAATGTAATGTACCAGAACATTCTGACATGTTTTAGGTCAGTAACCGCAGCTACCTTGCATTGACATGACGTATGACATGATCATTTGAAAAAGTGGTATTCTATGTCCTGAACTGTGCTTGACAAAAAGAATCATTTGACATTTGATGCGAAATTGCCTGAACATGACAAGTGACAATGAATCATTGCCTTCTGCATTGCATGAACATATCAAGTGTGATGTTTTGAGTGTTGACAATGAAAATGTCAAAATGTGGTACAAAAAGCCGGATTACCATTCCAGTGCAAAAACATGCAGTTTTGTTAACGAGTCGTATTACCAGAACGTTCTGACATGTTTTAGGTCAGTAACCGCAGCTACCTTGCATTGACATGACGTATGACATGATCATTTGAAAAAGTGGTATTCTATGTCCTGAACTGTGCTTGACAAAAAGAATCATTTGACATTTGATGCGAAATTGCCTGAACATGACAAGTGACAATGAATCATTGCCTTCTGCATTGCATGAACATATCAAGTGTGATGTTTTGAGTGTTGACAATGAAAATGTCAAAATGTGGTACAAAAAGCCGGATTACCATTCCAGTGCAAAAACATGCAGTTTTGTTAACGAGTCGTATTACCAGAACGTTCTGACATGTTTTAGGTCAGTAACCGCAGCTACCTTGCATTGACATGACGTATGACATGATCATTTGAAAAAGTGGTATTCTATGTCCTGAACTGTGCTTGACAAAAAGAATCATTTGACATTTGATGCGAAATTGCCTGAACATGACAAGTGACAATGAATCATTGCCTTCTGCATTGCATGAACATATCAAGTGTGATGTTTTGAGTGTTGACAATGAAAATGTCAAAATGTGGTACAAAAAAGCCAGATTACCATTCCAGTGCAAAAACATGCAGTTTTGTTAACGAGTCGTATTACCAGGGGTGGTGGTAGCGTAGTGGTTAAGGAACCTGCCTAGTGTGTAATTAGCTTGGAAAATTTTGGGTTCGAATCCCGGCTGCCACCGTTGTGCCCTTGAGCAAGGCACTTAACCCTAAGTTGCTCTAGGGGAGACTGGCCCGGAACAATTGATAGTTGATGAGTTGTAAGTCGCTTTGGATAAAAGCGTCTGCTAAATGCATAAATGTAAATGTAAATGTAATGTACCAGAACATTCTGACATGTTTTTAGGTCAGTAACCGCAGCTACCTTGCATTGACATGACGTATGACATGATCATTTGAAAAAGTGGTATTCTATGTCCTGAACTGTGCTTGACAAAAAATAATCATTTGACATTTGATGCGAAATTGCCTGAACATGACAAGTGACAATGAATCATTGCCTTCTGCATTGCATGAACATATCAAGTGTGATGTTTTGAGTGTTGACAATGAAAATGTCAAAATGTGGTACAAAAAGCCGGATTACCATTCCAGTGCAAAAACATGCAGTTTTGTTAACGAGTTGTATTACCAGGGGTGGTGGTAGCGTAGTGGTTAAGGAACCTGCCTAGTGTGTAATTAGCCTGGAAAGTTTTGGGTTCGAATCCCGGCTGCCACCGTTGTGCCCTTGAGCAAGGCACTTAACCCTAAGTTGCTCTAGGGGAGACTGGCCCGGAACAATTGATAGTTGATGAGTTGTAAGTCGCTTTGGATAAAAGCGTCTGCTAAATGCATAAATGTAAATGTAAATGTAATGTACCAGAACATTCTGACATGTTTTAGGTCAGTAACCGCAGCTACCTTGCATTGACATGACGTATGACATGATCATTTGAAAAAGTGGTATTCTATGTCCTGAACTGTGCTTGACAAAAAGAATCATTTGACATTTGATGCGAAATTGCCTGAACATGACAAGTGACAATGAATCATTGCCTTCTGCATTGCATGAACATATCAAGTGTGATGTTTTGAGTGTTGACAATGAAAATGTCAAAATGTGGTACAAAAAGCCGGATTACCATTCCAGTGCAAAAACATGCAGTGTTGTTAACGAGTCGTATTACCAGAACGTTCTGACATGTTTTAGGTCAGTAACCGCAGGTACCTTGCATTGACATGACGTATGACATGATCATTTGAAAAAGTGGTATTCTATGTCCTGAACTGTGCTTGACAAAAAGAATCATTTGACATTTGATGCGAAATTGCCTGAACATGACAAGTGACAATGAATCATTGCCTTCTGCATTGCATGAACATATCAAGTGTGATGTTTTGAGTGTTGACAATGAAAATGTCAAAATGTGGTACAAAAAGCCGGATTACCATTCCAGTGCAAAAACATGCAGTTTTGTTAACGAGTCGTATTACCAGAACGTTCTGACATGTTTTAGGTCAGTAACCGCAGCTACCTTGCATTGACATGACGTATGACATGATCATTTGAAAAAGTGGTATTCTATGTCCTGAACTGTGCTTGACAAAAAGAATCATTTGAAATTTGATGCGAAATTGCCTGAACATGACAAGTGACAATGAATCATTGCCTTCTGCATTGCATGAACATATCAAGTGTGATGTTTTGAGTGTTGACAATGAAAATGTCAAAATGTGGTACAAAAAGCCGGATTACCATTCCAGTGCAAAAACATGCAGTTTTGTTAACGAGTCGTATTACCAGAACGTTCTGACATGTTTTAGGTCAGTAACCGCAGCTACCTTGCATTGACATGACGTATGACATGATCATTTGAAAAAGTGGTATTCTATGTCCTGAACTGTGCTTGACAAAAAGAATCATTTGACATTTGATGCGAAATTGCCTGAACATGACAAGTGACAATGAATCATTGCCTTCTGCATTGCATGAACATATCAAGTGTGATGTTTTGAGTGTTGACAATGAAAATGTCAAAATGTGGTACAAAAAGCCGGATTACCATTCCAGTGCAAAAACATGCAGTTTTGTTAACGAGTCGTATTACCAGAACGTTCTGACATGTTTTAGGTCAGTAACCGCAGCTACCTTGCATTGACATGACGTATGACGATCATTTGAAAAAGTGGTATTCTATGTCCTGAACTGTGCTTGACAAAAAGAATCATTTGACATTTGATGCGAAATTGCCTGAACATGACAAGTGACAATGAATCATTGCCTTCTGCATTGCATGAACATATCAAGTGTGATATTTTGAGTGTTGACAATGAAAATGTCAAAATGTGGTACAAAAAGCCGGATTGCCATTCCAGTGCAAAAACATGCAGTTTTGTTAACGAGTCGTGTTACCAGGGGTGGTGGTAGCGTAGTGGTTAAGGAACCTGGCTAGTGTGTAAGTAGCCTGAAAAGTTGTGGGCTCGAATCCCGGCTGCCACCGTTGTGCCCTTGAGCAAGGCACTTAACCCTAAGTTGTTCTAGGAGAGACTGGCCGGGAACAATTGGTAGTTGATGAGTTGTAAGTCGCTTTGGATAAAAGCGTCTGCTAAATGCATAAATGTAAATGTAATGTACCAGAACGTTCTGACATGTTTTAGGTCAGTAACCGCAGCTACCTTGCATTGACATGACGTATGACATGATCATTTGAAAAAGTGGTATTCTATGTCCTGAACTGTGCTTGACAAAAAGAATCATTTGACATTTGATGCGAAATTGCCTGAACATGACAAGTGACAATGAATCATTGCCTTCTGCATTGCATGAACATATCAAGTGTGATGTTTTGAGTGTTGACAATGAAAATGTCAAAATGTGGTACAAAAAGCCGGATTACCATTCTAGTGCAAAAACATGCAGTTTTGTTAACGAGTTGCATTACCAGGGGTGGTGGTAGCGTAGTGGTTAAGGAACCTGCTTAGTGTGTAATTAGCCTGGAAAGTTTTGGGTTCGAATCCCGGCTGCCACCGTTGTGCCCTTGAGCAAGGCACTTAACCCTAAGTTGCTCTAGGGGAGACTGGCCCGGAACAATTGATAGTTGATGAGTTGTAAGTCGCTTTGGATAAAAGCGTCTGCTAAATGCATAAATGTAAATGTAAATGTAATGTACCAGAACATTCTGACATGTTTTAGGTCAGTAACCGCAGCTACCTTGCATTGACATGACGTATGACATGATCATTTGAAAAAGTGGTATTCTATGTCCTGAACTGTGCTTGACAAAAAGAATCATTTGACATTTGATGCGAAATTGCCTGAACATGACAAGTGACAATGAATCATTGCCTTCTGCATTGCATGAACATATCAAGTGTGATGTTTTGAGTGTTGACAATGAAAATGTCAAAATGTGGTACAAAAAGCCGGATTACCATTCCAGTGCAAAAACATGCAGTTTTGTTAACGAGTCGTATTACCAGAACGTTCTGACATGTTTTAGGTCAGTAACCGCAGCTACCTTGCATTGACATGACGTATGACATGATCATTTGAAAAAGTGGTATTCTATGTCCTGAACTGTGCTTGACAAAAAGAATCATTTGAAATTTGATGCGAAATTGCCTGAACATGACAAGTGACAATGAATCATTGCCTTCTGCATTGCATGAACATATCAAGTGTGATGTTTTGAGTGTTGACAATGAAAATGTCAAAATGTGGTACAAAAAGCCGGATTACCATTCCAGTGCAAAAACATGCAGTTTTGTTAACGAGTCGTATTACCAGAACGTTCTGACATGTTTTAGGTCAGTAACCGCAGCTACCTTGCATTGACATGACGTATGACATGATCATTTGAAAAAGTGGTATTCTATGTCCTGAACTGTGCTTGACAAAAAGAATCATTTGACATTTGATGCGAAATTGCCTGAACATGACAAGTGACAATGAATCATTGCCTTCTGCATTGCATGAACATATCAAGTGTGATGTTTTGAGTGTTGACAATGAAAATGTCAAAATGTGGTACAAAAAGCCGGATTACCATTCCAGTGCAAAAACATGCAGTTTTGTTAACGAGTCGTATTACCAGAACGTTCTGACATGTTTTAGGTCAGTAACCGCAGCTACCTTGCATTGACATGACGTATGACGATCATTTGAAAAAGTGGTATTCTATGTCCTGAACTGTGCTTGACAAAAAGAATCATTTGACATTTGATGCGAAATTGCCTGAACATGACAAGTGACAATGAATCATTGCCTTCTGCATTGCATGAACATATCAAGTGTGATGTTTTGAGTGTTGACAATGAAAATGTCAAAATGTGGTACAAAAAGCCGGATTGCCATTCCAGTGCAAAAACATGCAGTTTTGTTAACGAGTCGTGTTACCAGGGGTGGTGGTAGCGTAGTGGTTAAGGAACCTGGCTAGTGTGTAAGTAGCCTGAAAAGTTGTGGGCTCGAATCCCGGCTGCCACCGTTGTGCCCTTGAGCAAGGCACTTAACCCTAAGTTGTTCTAGGAGAGACTGGCCGGGAACAATTGGTAGTTGATGAGTTGTAAGTCGCTTTGGATAAAAGCGTCTGCTAAATGCATAAATGTAAATGTAATGTACCAGAACGTTCTGACATGTTTTAGGTCAGTAACCGCAGCTACCTTGCATTGACATGACGTATGACATGATCATTTGAAAAAGTGGTATTCTATGTCCTGAACTGTGCTTGACAAAAAGAATCATTTGACATTTGATGCGAAATTGCCTGAACATGACAAGTGACAATGAATCATTGCCTTCTGCATTGCATGAACATATCAAGTGTGATGTTTTGAGTGTTGACAATGAAAATGTCAAAATGTGGTACAAAAAGCCGGATTACCATTCTAGTGCAAAAACATGCAGTTTTGTTAACGAGTTGCATTACCAGGGGTGGTGGTAGCGTAGTGGTTAAGGAACCTGCCTAGTGTGTAATTAGCCTGGAAAGTTTGGGGTTCGAATCCCGGCTGCCACCGTTGTGCCCTTGAGCAAGGCACTTAACCCTAAGTTGCTCTAGGGGAGACTGGCCCGGAACAATTGATAGTTGATGAGTTGTAAGTCGCTTTGGATAAAAGCGTCTGCTAAATGCATAAATGTAAATGTAATGTACCAGAACATTCTGACATGTTTTAGGTCAGTAACCGCAGCTACCTTGCATTGACATGACGTATGACATGATCATTTGAAAAAGTGGTATTCTATGTCCTGAACTGTGCTTGACAAAACAATCATTTGACATTTGATGCGAAATTGCCTGAACATGACAAGTGACAATGAATCATTGCCTTCTGCATTGCATGAACATATCAAGTGTGATGTTTTGAGTGTTGACAATGAAAATGTCAAAATGTGGTACAAAAAGCCGGATTACCATTCCAGTGCAAAAACATGCAGTTTTGTTAACGAGTCGTATTACCAGAACGTTCTGACATGTTTTAGGTCAGTAACCGCAGCTACCTTGCATTGACATGACGTATGACATGATCATTTGAAAAAGTGGTATTCTATGTCCTGAACTGTGCTTGACAAAAAGAATCATTTGACATTTGATGCGAAATTGCCTGAACATGACAAGTGACAATGAATCATTGCCTTCTGCATTGCATGAACATATCAAGTGTGATGTTTTGAGTGTTGACAATGAAAATGTCAAAATGTGGTACAAAAAGCCGGATTACCATTCCAGTGCAAAAACATGCAGTTTTGTTAACGAGTCGTATTACCAGGGGTGGTGGTAGCGTAGTGGTTAAGGAACCTGCCTAGTGTGTAATTAGCTTGGGAAATTTTGGGTTCGAATCCCGGCTGCCACCGTTGTGCCCTTGAGCAAGGCACTTAACCCTAAGTTGCTCTAGGGGAGACTGGCCCGGAACAATTGATAGTTGATGAGTTGTAAGTCGCTTTGGATAAAAGCGTCTGCTAAATGCATAAATGTAAATGTAAATGTAATGTACCAGAACATTCTGACATGTTTTAGGTCAGTAACCGCAGCTACCTTGCATTGACATGACGTATGACATGATCATTTGAAAAAGTGGTATTCTATGTCCTGAACTGTGCTTGACAAAAAATAATCATTTGACATTTGATGCGAAATTGCCTGAACATGACAAGTGACAATGAATCATTGCCTTCTGCATTGCATGAACATATCAAGTGTGATGTTTTGAGTGTTGACAATGAAAATGTCAAAATGTGGTACAAAAAGCCGGATTACCATTCCAGTGCAAAAACATGCAGTTTTGTTAACGAGTTGTATTACCAGGGGTGGTGGTAGCGTAGTGGTTAAGGAACCTGCCTAGTGTGTAATTAGCCTGGAAAGTTTTGGGTTCGAATCCCGGCTGCCACCGTTGTGCCCTTGAGCAAGGCACTTAACCCTAAGTTGCTCTAGGGGAGACTGGCCCGGAACAATTGATAGTTGATGAGTTGTAAGTCGCTTTGGATAAAAGCGTCTACTAAATGCATAAATGTAAATGTAATGTACCAGAACATTCTGACATGTTTTAGGTCAGTAACCGCAGCTACCTTGCATTGACATGACGTATGACATGATCATTTGAAAAAGTGGTATTCTATGTCCTGAACTGTGCTTGACAAAAATAATCATTTGACATTTGATGCGAAATTGCCTGAACATGACAAGTGACAATGAATCATTGCCTTCTGCATTGCATGAACATATCAAGTGTGATGTTTTGAGTGTTGACAATGAAAATGTCAAAATGTGGTACAAAAAGCCGGATTACCATTTCAGTGCAAAAACATGCAGTTTTGTTAACGAGTCGTATTACCAGAAAGTTCTGACATGTTTTAGGTCAGTAACCGCAGCTACCTTGCATTGACATGACGTATGACATGATCATTTGAAAAAGTGGTATTCTATGTCCTGAACTGTGCTTGACAAAAAGAATCATTTGACATTTGATGCGAAATTGCCTGAACATGACAAGTGACAATGAATCATTGCCTTCTGCATTGCATGAACATATCAAGTGTGATGTTTTGAGTGTTGACAATGAAAATGTCAAAATGTGGTACAAAAAGCCGGATTACCATTCCAGTGCAAAAACATGCAGTTTGTTAACGAGTCGTATTACCAGGGGTGGTGTAGCGTAGTGGTTAAGGAACCTGCTAGGTGTAATTAGCCTGGAAAGTTTTGGGTTCGAATCCCGGCTGCCACCGTTGTGCCCTAGAGCAAGGCACTTAACCCTAAGTTACTCTAGGGAGACTGCCCGGACCAATTGATAGTTGATGAGTTGTAAGTCGCTTGATTCTAAGCGTCTGCTAAATGCATAAATGTAAATGTAATGTACCAGAACATTCTGACATGTTTTAGGTCAGTAACCGCAGCTACCTTGCATTGACATGACGTATGACATGATCATTTGAAAAAGTGGTATTCTATGTCCTGAACTGTGCTTGACAAAAAGAATCATTTGACATTTGATGCGAAATTGCCTGAACATGACAAGTGACAATGAATCATTGCCTTCTGCATTGCATGAACATATCAAGTGTGATGTTTTGAGTGTTGACAATGAAAATGTCAAAATGTGGTACAAAAAGCCGGATTACCATTCCAGTGCAAAAACATGCAGTTTTGTTAACGAGTCGTATTACCAGAACGTTCTGACATGTTTTAGGTCAGTAACCGCAGCTACCTTGCATTGACATGACGTATGACATGATCATTTGAAAAAGTGGTATTCTATGTCCTGAACTGTGCTTGACAAAAAGAATCATTTGACATTTGATGCGAAATTGCCTGAACATGACAAGTGACAATGAATCATTGCCTTCTGCATTGCATGAACATATCAAGTGTGATGTTTTGAGTGTTGACAATGAAAATGTCAAAATGTGGTACAAAAAGCCGGATTACCATTCCAGTGCAAAAACATGCAGTTTTGTTAACGAGTCGTATTACCAGAACGTTCTGACATGTTTTAGGTCAGTAACCGCAGCTACCTTGCATTGACATGACGTATGACATGATCATTTGAAAAAGTGGTATTCTATGTCCTGAACTGTGCTTGACAAAAAGAATCATTTGACATTTGATGCGAAATTGCCTGAACATGACAAGTGACAATGAATCATTGCCTTCTGCATTGCATGAACATATCAAGTGTGATGTTTTGAGTGTTGACAATGAAAATGTCAAAATGTGGTACAAAAAGCCGGATTACCATTCCAGTGCAAAAACATGCAGTTTTGTTAACGAGTCGTATTACCAGGGGTGGTGGTAGCGTAGTGGTTAAGGAACCTGCCTAGTGTGTAATTAGCCTGGAAAGTTTTGGGTTCGAATCCCGGCTGCCACCGTTGTGCCCTTGAGCAAGGCACTTAACCCTAAGTTGCTCTAGGGGAGACTGGCCCGGAACAATTGATAGTTGATGAGTTGTAAGTCGCTTTGGATAAAAGCGTCTGCTAAATGCATAAATGTAAATGTAAATGTAATGTACCAGAACATTCTGACATGTTTTAGGTCAGTAACCGCAGCTACCTTGCATTGACATGACGTATGACATGATCATTTGAAAAAGTGGTATTCTATGTCCTGAACTGTGCTTGACAAAAAGAATCATTTGACATTTGATGCGAAATTGCCTGAACATGACAAGTGACAATGAATCATTGCCTTCTGCATTGCATGAACATATCAAGTGTGATGTTTTGAGTGTTGACAATGAAAATGTCAAAATGTGGTACAAAAAGCCGGATTACCATTCCAGTGCAAAAACATGCAGTTTTGTTAACGAGTCGTATTACCAGGGGTGGTGGTAGCGTAGTGGTTAAGGAACCTGCCTAGTGTGTAATTAGCCTGGAAAGTTTTGGGTTCGAATCCCGGCTGCCACCGTTGTGCCCTTGAGCAAGGCACTTAACCCTAAGTTACTCTAGGGGAGACTGGCCCGGAACAATTGATAGTTGATGAGTTGTAAGTCGCTTGGATAAAAGCGTCTGCTAAATGCATAAATGTAAATGTAATGTACCAGAACATTCTGACATGTTTTAGGTCAGTAACCGCAGCTACCTTGCATTGACATGACGTATGACATGATCATTTGAAAAAGTGGTATTCTATGTCCTGAACTGTGCTTGACAAAAAGAATCATTTGACATTTGATGCGAAATTGCCTGAACATGACAAGTGACAATGAATCATTGCCTTCTGCATTGCATGAACATATCAAGTGTGATGTTTTGAGTGTTGACAATGAAAATGTCAAAATGTGGTACAAAAAGCCGGATTACCATTCCAGTGCAAAAACATGCAGTTTTGTTAACGAGTCGTATTACCAGAACGTTCTGACATGTTTTAGGTCAGTAACCGCAGCTACCTTGCATTGACATGACGTATGACATGATCATTTGAAAAAGTGGTATTCTATGTCCTGAACTGTGCTTGACAAAAAGAATCATTTGACATTTGATGCGAAATTGCCTGAACATGACAAGTGACAATGAATCATTGCCTTCTGCATTGCATGAACATATCAAGTGTGATGTTTTGAGTGTTGACAATGAAAATGTCAAAATGTGGTACAAAAAGCCGGATTACCATTCCAGTGCAAAAACATGCAGTTTTGTTAACGAGTCGTATTACCAGGGGTGGTGGTAGCGTAGTGGTTAAGGAACCTGCCTATTGTGTAATTAGCCTGGAAAGTTTTGGGTTCGAATCCCGGCTGCCACCGTTGTGCCCTTGAGCAAGGCACTTAACCCTAAGTTACTCTAGGGGAGACTGGCCCGGACCAATTGATAGTTGATGAGTTGTAAGTCGCTTGATTCTAAGCGTCTGCTAAATGCATAAATGTAAATGTAATGTACCAGAACATTCTGACATGTTTTAGGTCAGTAACCGCAGCTACCTTGCATTGACATGACGTATGACATGATCATTTGAAAAAGTGGTATTCTATGTCCTGAACTGTGCTTGACAAAAAGAATCATTTGACATTTGATGCGAAATTGCCTGAACATGACAAGTGACAATGAATCATTGCCTTCTGCATTGCATGAACATATCAAGTGTGATGTTTTGAGTGTTGACAATGAAAATGTCAAAATGTGGTACAAAAAGCCGGATTACCATTCCAGTGCAAAAACATGCAGTTTTGTTAACGAGTCGTATTACCAGAACGTTCTGACATGTTTTAGGTCAGTAACCGCAGCTACCTTGCATTGACATGACGTATGACATGATCATTTGAAAAAGTGGTATTCTATGTCCTGAACTGTGCTTGACAAAAAGAATCATTTGACATTTGATGCGAAATTGCCTGAACATGACAAGTGACAATGAATCATTGCCTTCTGCATTGCATGAACATATCAAGTGTGATGTTTTGAGTGTTGACAATGAAAATGTCAAAATGTGGTACAAAAAGCCGGATTACCATTCCAGTGCAAAAACATGCAGTTTTGTTAACGAGTCGTATTACCAGAACGTTCTGACATGTTTTAGGTCAGTAACCGCAGCTACCTTGCATTGACATGACGTATGACATGATCATTGAAAAAGTGGTATTCTATGTCCTGAACTGTGCTTGACAAAAAGAATCATTTGACATTTGATGCGAAATTGCCTGAACATGACAAGTGACAATGAATCATTGCCTTCTGCATTGGCATGAACATATCAAGTGTGATGTTTTGAGTGTTGACAATGAAAATGTCAAAATGTGGTACAAAAAGCCGGATTACCATTCCAGTGCAAAAACATGCAGTTTTGTTAACGAGTCGTATTACCAGAACGTTCTGACATGTTTTAGGTCAGTAACCGCAGCTACCTTGCATTGACATGACGTATGACATGATCATTGAAAAAGTGGTATTCTATGTCCTGAACTGTGCTTGACAAAAAGAATCATTTGACATTTGATGCGAAATTGCCTGAACATGACAAGTGACAATGAATCATTGCCTTCTGCATTGCATGAACATATCAAGTGTGATGTTTTGAGTGTTGACAATGAAAATGTCAAAATGTGGTACAAAAAGCCGGATTACCATTCCAGTGCAAAAACATGCAGTTTTGTTAACGAGTCGTATTACCAGAACGTTCTGACATGTTTTAGGTCAGTAACCGCAGCTACCTTGCATTGACATGACGTATGACATGATCATTTGAAAAAGTGGTTTCTATGTCCTGAACTGTGCTTGACAAAAAAGAATCATTTGACATTTGATGCGAAATTGCCTGAACATGACAAGTGACAATGAATCATTGCCTTCTGCATTGCATGAACATATCAAGTGTGATGTTTTGAGTGTTGACAATGAAAATGTCAAAATGTGGTACAAAAAGCCGGATTACCATTCCAGTGCAAAAACATGCAGTTTTGTTAACGAGTCGTATTACCAGAACGTTCTGACATGTTTTAGGTCAGTAACCGCAGGTACCTTTGCATTGACATGACGTATGACATGATCATTTGAAAAAAGTGGTATTCTATGTCCTGAACTGTGCTTGACAAAAAGAATCATTTGACATTTGATGCGAAATTGCCTGAACATGACAAGTGACAATGAATCATTGCCTTCTGCATTGCATGAACATATTCAAGTGTGATGTTTTGAGTGTTGACAATGAAAATGTCAAAATGTGGTACAAAAAGCCGGATTACCATTCCAGTGCAAAAACATG
>PYXC01000934.1:0-12676 GCA_015244755.2 Tenualosa ilisha
CGAGACGTCACTAGCAGCGCCGAACATGTGTGACGGTCAGGGCGAAGAATGAAGGTTGGGAGGATCTGTAAGCACGTTTTTGAAAGGGTCTCTCTCAGGCATCCTTTGGTATTAGCTGTGATCAGCTTTCGGGTTGTTGGAAACACAATTCTTTGAGCACCTGTTCTTAGGGTCGCAATTTCTGTTGTTTTCAATCTAACGCTATGGTAGGTAGCCTAGTGGTAGCGAGAGCCTTCGTCTCATGAGCTTCCATTCACTTTGCCAAGTCTGGAGCTTTTTTCTGTTCCATCAGCATTACAAGCCCATAAATTATAGCATTAATATTGACTGAAGCGAGTTACTCTCTTGTTACTTACTGTACGAAACAGTGCGGCGCCTGTTCACCCTGCGGAGGCTGTTGACCTCCATGCCGCAGCAGTAACTTCAGCGGACATGTGGGTTGATTGACAGATTCGCCCCCGGCAAACCAGACAGGATGCTGCAAAGCGCAACACGCTATCTGGTGTTTTTTCATTACATTGGGACAAAGTACAGGTAATTTGAGTGCTTGATGTTATGTTATGTGCTGAGTTATGTGATCATAACTCGGCACATAAAAATAGTTAGTTTTGACTGAAAAACAACTGTTTTTTTTGTCTGTCTCCAGTGGGGCAGCGAAATGTCCACCTCAGCAAGCTGTCCTGGGTGTTCAGAATTACCTGGAGGTCAGTGTCTCTGTGTCAAACAAAAACACAAAACTCTACTCACAAAAGTCAACTCTACTTGCATTGTGTCTCCTTTTTAAAACTTTCGTGTTTATAACGAGCTTGGGCCCATACTAACTTTCTGAACACTGCCAATCTAAGAGAGCTTCTTTGCAAGAGTGGAACGCTTTTATGGCCTGGCTCAAGTGCTGTTATGTCTGCGCTGGAAGTGACACAGGATTTGGCACGCATGGGAAAAGCCCTATTCCTGTGGTCAGGCACAGGGCTGCAGGCCCCTTACACAAGGAAGCAGAGCGTCTCTATGATGTGGCTCTGAAACAGCTCAGCGGGCAGAGACTCAGATGTGTGTTCTGAAGTCTGTATCATTTGGGGGATGTTTTTGTCGTCATTGTGGGATGTGTGCTGTACAATAGCCTGGACAAATACCCAAATGGCATTAGCTGTGTGTGTGTGCGTGTGCGCGCGTGTGTGTGCATGCGTGTGTCTGCATGTCCTTTTATCCTGTCGTCACATTCTAACATGCATTGAGTGTTGGGAACAGGCATTGCTCTGGAACAGACGTGAGGCTGCATTGTCTCTGCTTCATTTGCGTGTGTTGGTGCCTGACATCCTCGGAGCGCGTACTGGACTGAAAGTGGTTTTTGACTTTGTGGACTGATGCCTGACTGTGCTAAGCTTATCTGTGTGGGTGTGTGCAAAGATACAGAGGATGACTGGGTCATGTAATCACCATCTGCGACCTGCCAGCTAATGTTAGTTCCCACTGGCGCAGATGTGGGCCGGGTACGGCTCAGGTCTGGCATGAATCCTCTGGCTTTGCCCCAGCGAGGGCTGCAAGTGTACCTGCGTAGGTAATCAATCTGGGGAAGCAGCGACGTTCTCTCTAAGACTCACACACACCAGTCTTTGCACGCAGACCTCAGGCACATTCCCACACACCCTCTCTCTCTCCTCCCTTTTTCTTTCTCTCTTTCTGTCTCTTTCTTTCACACATGCTCTCTGATTCTCTCTTTGTCTTTACCTTTCTCTCACATACAACACACACACACACACTCACACACACATATACACACACACACACACACACACACACACACACACACACACACACACACACACAGATTCAGCTATCAACGGGTAGGCGGCTGCCCAAATGAAACACAAGACAGTCTGACAGACATTTGGATAAACAGGACTTCATTACACTGACTACACAGAAATGCATGGATCAACTGCATCCAAGCATTCTTGGCTGCTTGTGTGTATATGTGTGTGTGTGTGTGTGTGTGTGTGTGTGTGTGTGTGTGTGTGTTGTGTGTGTTGTGTGTGTGTGTGTATATGTGTGTGTGAGTGTGTGTGTGTGTGTGTATGTGAGAGAAAGGTAAAGACAAAGAGAGAATCAGAGAGCATGTGTGAAAGAAAGAGACAGAAAGAGAGAAAGAAAAAGGGGAGGAGAGAGAGAGGGTGTGTGGGAATGTGCCTGAGGTCTGCGTGCAAAGACTGGTGTGTGTGAGTCTTAGAGAGAGAACGTCGCTGCTTCCCCAGATTGATTACCTACGCAGGTACACTTGCAGCCCTCGCTGGGGCAAAGCCAGAGGATTCATGCCAGACCTGAGCCGTACCCGGCCCACATCTGCGCCAGTGGGAACTAACATTAGCTGGCAGTCGCAGATGGTGATTACATGACCCAGTCATCCTCTGTATCTTTGCACACACCCACACAGATAAGCTTAGCACAGTCAGGCATCAGTCCACAAAGTCAAAAACCACTTTCAGTCCAGTACGCGCTCCGAGGATGTCAGGCACCAACACACGCAAATGAAGCAGAGACAATGCAGCCTCACGTCTGTTCCAGAGCAATGCCTGTTCCCAACACTCAATGCATGTTAGAATGTGACGACAGGATAAAAGGACATGCAGACACACGCATGCACACACACGCGCGCACACGCACACACACACAGCTAATGCCATTTGGGTATTTGTCCAGGCTATTGTACAGCACACATCCCACAATGACGACAAAAACATCCCCCAAATGATACAGACTTCAGAACACACATCTGAGTCTCTGCCCGCTGAGCTGTTTCAGAGCCACATCATAGAGACGCTCTGCTTCCTTGTGTAAGGGGCCTGCAGCCCTGTGCCTGACCACAGGAATAGGGCTTTTCCCATGCGTGCCAAATCCTGTGTCACTTCCAGCGCAGACATAACAGCACTTGAGCCAGGCCATAAAAGCGTTCCACTCTTGCAAAGAAGCTCTCTTAGATTGGCAGTGTTCAGAAAGTTAGTATGGGCCCAAGCTCGTTATAAACACGAAAGTTTTAAAAAGGAGACACAATGCAAGTAGAGTTGACTTTTGTGAGTAGAGTTTTGTGTTTTTGTTTGACACAGAGACACTGACCTCCAGGTAATTCTGAACACCCAGGACAGCTTGCTGAGGTGGACATTTCGCTGCCCCACTGGAGACAGACAAAAAAACAGTTGTTTTTCAGTCAAAACTAACTATTGTTTATGTGCCGAGTTATGATCACATAACTCAGCACATAACATAACATCAAGCACTCAAATTACCTGTACTTTGTCCCAATGTAATGAAAAAACACCAGATAGCGTGTTGCGCTTTGCAGCATCCTGTCTGGTTTGCCGGGGGCGAATCTGTCAATCAACCCACATGTCCGCTGAAGTTACTGCTGCGGCATGGAGGTCAACAGCCTCCGCAGGGTGAACAGGCGCCGCACTGTTTCGTACAGTAAGTAACAAGAGAGTAACTCGCTTCAGTCAATATTAATGCTATAATTTATGGGCTTGTAATGCTGATGGAACAGAAAAAAAGCTCCAGACTTGGCAAAGTGAATGGAAGCTCATGAGACGAAGGCTCTCGCTACCACTAGGCTACCTACCATAGCGTTAGATTGAAAACAACAGAAATTGCGACCCTAAGAACAGGTGCTCAAAGAATTGTGTTTCCAACAACCCGAAAGCTGATCACAGCTAATACCAAAGGATGCCTGAGAGAGACCCTTTCAAAAACGTGCTTACAGATCCTCCCAAACCTTCATTCTTCGCCCTGACCGTCACACATGTTCGGCGCTGCTAGTGACGTCTCGCGGGGAGAATTACTTCCGCCTCTTTTGTCGGTAGAGAAGGGAGCCTCTACAAATATCGTTACTGACAGCAATCATTTGCCTTTATTGCCATTCATATATTAAATACTTAGGACCCAATTCTAATTGCACAAATTACACACAGCTGATTCAGAGATTCATGGTGCTACAAATTTATTGTATGTTTGGTTTATTAAAACTTTTTCATGGAAAAACAAGATAATGTTTCCACCTGTAATAATTATAAAATAAGTAATAAACAAAACTTAATAATTATGATATTAATTATGATAGAACACACGCACATTTAGTTTGCACAGTTATTTTTGGAACGAATATAATACCTTGAACGCCATGAATATCATGCTACATAGCCATGTTATATCTTAGACTTCTGTCTTGTAATAACAGGGGACAATGGATGAGGTTTTGAAATGAAAAAACATTTTTATGACACATGCCTACATGCAACGTGCAGCTAACGTTACACTGACTCCGCTGAAGTCACAGTGGTATGTTGATGCGTTATTAAAGTGAAACAGTTTTGTTGACGGTCCCTTCCACGGGCCCAGCCAGCGGTGGCTGTAGTAAACTGAAACGCGCTGGATCGCGATTTTGTGTCACAGTGTCACTGTTTTACTGGGCGAAGTGCCGCTGCCGCGCTCCTGGAGGGAATAGCCACAGATTCCTCATACATTCCCCTGATTCCAACTGCGGGACATGAAATAAACACTCTCAAGTTTTCAGACGGAATAATAATCAAACAATGACGGTGGATTTTGAAGAATGTATTAAAGACTCGCCAAGGTTCAGGTAGGTTACAATCCAAAAGCCTACAGATGCCGCGGAAATGTAAGCGTGATAGAAAATTACATCTGATTTTCTTAAAACCTTTCTGATTCCTAAAAGTAGCCTACTATCTCAGTGTCATCCATAAAGATAGCCGAAGCCATCTGTGTAAAATGTTCACAGCCTACAGTAGGTAACAACTGAATGCAGCTGTAAAACACAAACAGCTTTAGGCTTTACTTTTCACACGTATGTACGTTTTAGAGCAGTATAAACGAAAACAATATTTTAGTATTTTGCAGGATGTGCCTGCAAGTAATGTTTTGGTCTTTGTCAAGAAGAAAACCCAGCATCATTCTGCACGTGTCCTTTCCAAGGAGAAACCAGTTGAATGAAACCGGCTGAGCGCTCCGTCCAGTAAAACGGAAAAGAATTACGCCATCAGGTTTATTTGAAGAGATAGCTTTGTCGGCCACGCGGAGTCTTAAATATATGAGTTATTTTGGATTTGTGGCGTTTATCAATCCGATTAAGCTAAGCGAGCAACCGTGGAAATGTGTCACACAGTGACTGAGAAAGTATAAAATGGAATCACAGAATTGCAATTTAGAATAGATTCTCATGACGCATGGTGGTAGAAAATGTTTCAAGCGAGTTGCACAGTTTTGGATCTTATCAGGCCCGTGCAATGCCTACGGCGGGTAGGGGGGCTTTTCTCAGTCAGTCAGTGACACAGAAGAGGTTTCTAATATGTGGATCTTATCTGGCGGCAGCAGGATCTTTGCGACGCGCATGGTTTAGCGCTGTGGTGGTTGTGCGTAATTTGACCGTATCAAACGTGATCTCACGGTCAATGTGCTTGCGCAAGAACGAGCACACCCTGTCACCCCGTAATATGGCTTCAATTATGTCTTGATCCCTCTCCCGACATCCTCCCTGTCTGCGCGGCACGGCAGGCATTACGTTCTGAAATCAGTTGTTCGTACTGGGTGATATTTAATGAATCTACGATTTCCCAGTGGCGGGGTGTGAAATTTAGGATTTTGGAATTTGGATGGTTAGCAACGCCCAGCGCACACCCTTTTCTCCAACCTTGAGCGCACAGTTGCACTGTGAACATCATGGTATTGAGGCTATAAGCATTTGTTCCACTTCCGTTCAGAAGTCGTCGGCGCAATATTTGTGCGTTGTAAATGGGCCATGTTAGCGCCTGTTCTCATCGGACTCATGTTATTGAATGGGCCGATTTCCATTTCGACAAAACTGTTCACCTGCGAAACTGTGTATAGGTGAAAGGGATTTAATAAACGCACCGGGGAATTCTCTGCAATAGACCTTTATCAATAATGCATTTCACACGAACAACCTCATCTTTACCTAATGGCGTCAAGAGTCATTACAGACTTCTCCTTATGGGCGAGTGCATGCTCTGACTAGCGCTCTGTCAGAGAGACACAGGGCATCGCGGGCCAAGGCCAACTCTCAGTCTGTCGCTGGCCGGCCACAGCAGAGTTCCTTTGGGACTTAGTATGGCCTTTAGTGCGATATCCACTCAGCGGCAGTTTCACACGAGACCTCCGGGGACCAGATGGTCCAAGTTCCCCAAACCCTCTGGCTTCTGTCATCACAATTAATGGCATATAGAGGGTCTGGTGTCCATTAGTCCTCTCTCACACTTTCCCAGTATTGAACACATTCTCTCTAGAGTCATTTGGTGGATTTTACTAGTGTGATTCAGCTGTGTTTATGCAATGGGCTGTTTATTTTCTCAGACTTGTATTCACACATACACCACAGACAACAGCAGTGAGGTGAGCCCTGTAAGAAACCTGTTCCACATCAGGCCCACGTCCTTACAAGCTCAACTGCCACATATGACCTCAGAATCAGAATCAGAATCAATTTTATTTGCCAATTAAACCTACGTACACAAGGACTTTGATACATTCAACATATAGACATGAAGTAGTATACATTCAATGGAAAATCATATATAGACACATACTGTACAATAGAACTTGTGCTTGTACTTGCCCCACATGTTGTGTTAAAAATGAGGTGGTTTAAAACACTAGCGTGTAAGTAGCCTGAAAAGTTGTGGGTTCGAATCCCGGCTTCCACCGTTGTGCCCTTGAGCAAGGCACTTAACCCTAAGTTGCTCTAGGGGAGACTGGCCCTGAACAATTGATGAGTTGTAAGTCGCTTTGGATAAAAGCGTCTGCTAAATGCATAAAATGTAAATGTAAATGTAAAACACTGAGACCAGTGCAAGTGTAGGTCAAATAGAGGTTTATTCTTCAAGCAGAGGTCATGACTGCGTGCCTTTATTGGCCTGTTAAAGTGCCTGGTGCCACTCAGTGTGTTGGATATGAACAGACACAGCAGCTCAGGACAACAAAAGTCATGTCTGAATTTATAGGAGAATGTTGAACAACAGGAATATTGACTGGTTCTCACTGGATTTCTCTTTCAATAAAGCTGACGGCCAATTGACTTACAGCAGGGCCATCTTGTGTGACTTACAGCAGGGCCATCTTGTGTGACAAGCTTTTGGTATTCCCTTGGTAACTGGGCCTGTGACCTTGGTGTTGAGAGCATTTACATTTCATAAACATTGTTATTGAAACTTTATTGTAGTGGCAAAGGGCATGCGCAGATTTGTGTTTGATTTTCTGGTGTTGCTGTTCCTGTTTCTCTGAGTGTTGGTAGCCCCCATGCCCTTCGTGCTGTTCTGTGCTGTGCTGTGCTGTGTTGTGCGTTGTTGTGTTGTGTTGTGCGTGTCGTGTTGTGCTGTGTGTGTTGTGCTGTGCTGTGCTGTGTTGTGCTGTGTCTGTGTTGTCTGTGTCGTGTTGTGCTGTGTCGTGTCGTGCTGTGTTGTGTCATGCTGTGCTGTGCTGTGTTGCGCTGTGCTGCGCTGGGCTGTGTTGTGTTGTGCTGTGCTGTGTTGTGCTGTGCTGTGTTGTGTTGTGCTGTGCTGTGCTGTGTTGTGCTGTGTGCTGTGTTGTGTTGTGCATGTTGTGTGTGTTGTGTTGTGCTGTGTTGTGCTGTGCTGTGCTGTGCTGTGCTTGTGCTATGTTGTGTTGTGTTGTGTTGTGCTGTGTTGTGCTGTGCTGCTGTCTGTGTGTGTTGTGCTATGTTGTGTTGTGTTGTTGTGTGTGCTGTGTTGTGCTGTGCTGTGCTGTGCTGTGTTGTGTTGTGTTGTGCTATGTTGTGTGTGTTGTGTTGTGCTGTGTTGTGCTGTGCTGTGCTGTGCTTGTTTGTGTTGTGCTATGTTGTGTGTTGTGTTGTCTGTGTTGTGCTGTGCTGTGCTGTGCTGTGTTGTGTGTGCTATGTTGTGTTGTGTGTGTTGTGCTGTGTTGTGCTGTGCTGTGTGTGCTGTGTTGTGTTGTGTATGTTGTGTTGTGTTGTTGTGCTGTGCTGTGCTGTGCTGTGCTGTGTTGTGTTGTGCTGTGCTGTGCTGTGCTGTGTTGTGTTGTGCTATTTGTTGTGTTGTGTTGTGCTGTGTTGTTGTGTTGGCTGTGTTGTGTCATGCTGTGCTGTGCTGTGTTGTGTTGCGCTGCGCTGGGCTGTGTTGTGTTGTGTTGTGCTGTGTTGTGTTGTGCTGTGCTGTGTTGTGTTGTGTTGTGTTTGCTGTGCTGTGCGTGTGTGTGTGTTGTGCTGTTGTTGTGTGTGCTGTGTTGTGTTGTGCTGTGTGTTGTGTTG
This sequence comes from Tenualosa ilisha, assembly GCA_015244755.2. Classification (NCBI taxonomy): domain Eukaryota; kingdom Metazoa; phylum Chordata; class Actinopteri; order Clupeiformes; family Clupeidae; genus Tenualosa; species Tenualosa ilisha. Next base: position 8,303 of record PYXC01000934.1, read on the forward strand.
TGCTGTGTTGTGTTGTGTTGTGTTGTGCTGTGCTGTGCTGTGTTGTGCTGTGTTGTGCTGTGTTGTGTTGTGCTGTGTTGTGCTGTGTTGTGTGTTTGTGTTGTGCTGTGCTGTGCTGTGCTGTGCTGTGTTGTGCTGTGCTGTGCTGTCCTGGCGTGCCATGATGCCATATGTCAGTGTGTCCAACTGCAGCGGGCACTCCCTGGCACATGCCACAAAAGGGCTTGGCAGAGTGGGCATTGGGGATAGGACCGTCCCTAGAGATGGTCATCACAGGCTATGCCAGTGTTACACACACACACACACACACACTCACACACACACACACACACTGTCCCTAGAGACAGCCATCACGGGCTGTGCCAGTGTGCTGCAGTTACAGTTTCAGACAAGAGGAAAGGACAAACACACACACACTAATGTATGCTCACAGTCATGTGCACTGATACAAATGTGTTTGCTGATTGTTAGACACAGACACACACACACACACACACACACGTACACACACACACATACACACACACATACACACACACAGGCTACAGGCGTACACACACACACACACACACACATACACACATACACAGGCGTACACACACACACACACACACATACACACAAGTACACACACACATTCACTGACTCCCCTTACTGCCATGCCTCCAGAGTCCTCTAGCAGAGTCCCATGAGTGTGTGAGCAGTGATGCTGTGGAGACACACACCAAATCACTCTCTGCTGACAGGACATCCTCTGCATGTTTTGCTGTCTACACTGACCTCTCTCTCTCTCTTTCACACACACACACGTACACACACACACACACACACACACACACACATATACAGACTCCAGCGTTTCTCCGTTAGCCATGGGCTTTGGCCTGTCCAGCTCTACTAAAAGTGTTGTTTCCTTGGATGTTTTGTTCATGACTGACGGGAAGTCTCTCCTAGACCTGGACACACTCTACCAGTGCAGTGGCAGTGCTGGGGGAGTCAGGGTGATTGGAAGGGCCTGGCGTTTAAGCATCTAAATATTATAATCAATGTTTAGGGGACCCAAAATCTTTAGCGGCACCCCTGAGCCAGTGTGTCCTGCTACAGCAAAACCCGGCACCCAGCGCCCAGCTCACTTCAAACTGCCCCACCCCACCCCTCCTCACCACAACGCAACTCACTGATTGGTTAAAACAGACCCTCACAGAAAGCCTCCTCTCTCTCCCACGGACTTTGGCTGGACTGATGATGAACTGAAACAGCTCTGGTCTCTGGCTGCTATGATACCTCACCAGACCACACACACACACACACACACACATACACACTCTGGATTGGTTCTCACAGGATGGATTCTTATTATATTTAGAATTTAGAATGTGATAGTCTTTTATTTGATAGAAGACCACTAGGAACTGAGAACATACTTCAAAACCAGTGATTATATTTTGAATGCATCACAAATATACAGAACATTCTTTCCATAAAAGAATTTTCATTCCCTATTTAAATCGCACAGTGGAGAATATTAAGGGAAGCTCTCAAACCTTTACTATGTGATTTAGCCTGTCATGCCCCATTACCTCCAGACACACTCCGCTCTGAGGCTGGATTGATCCTGACACGAGGCAAGGCTATTTCCCCAGTCCATACTGTGTGTGTGTGTGTGTGTGTATCAACGGTTCTTCTTCCTATGGATCTGGCCCTAGTCCATAACACACACTTGGATGAAGACCAAACCTCCTCTTCTCTCAGTATTTCTCTTTCACCTTCTCTGCACTGTCCTTCCTCACTCTTCCACATCTCTCTTCCTTCCTTTGTCCATCTGTGTGTGTGTGTGTCTGTGTTTGTCCATGCTGTCCATGGGGTATGGGGTTTGTTATAGCTGGAAATGGACTTGCCAGAGAGGGAGCCTTGCTCTCTCTCTTTCTCCCTCTTTCTATCTCTCCCTCTCTCCCTAAGCAGAGCTGATTTTCTCATCAGTAAGTGTGTGTGCGGAGCCGACCAGAGTCGGGGACACTCCTGGCAGCGGTCCTGTCAGCTTGGCCTTCTGGCACCTAGAGAGTCTCTGCTTGGGCACAGGAAGTGCTGAGAGTGGCTGATTTACTTCCAGGCTTCCTCCTCCTCCCCGAGAATGAACTCCACCAATCCCCTCCCCACGCAGGCCAGCTGGGGGGCGCTCACACTGGACCAAATACGGCCCAGGTCCGTCCACATCTGTCTCAGTTTCTGTCCTGCTCTTGTCGCCGGTCCAATCACTAATATGATGGCATGGAGTCAAGGCCCGGAAATGTGAACTCGATATCAATATGAGTGTGGATCACCTGTCCGGGGACTGCCTGAGGAGCGGATTACTTACAGCAGATAAGATATGACCCACTGTAGGAGGAGTTTGGACACGTCAGTGTAAAAACAGTTTGCTCTCCCGCTGCTGAACCTGAGTGGCAGTGATAGTGATAGTGATCTTTGGCAGGTTTGTTGTGATGTTTATGGGATGTAATGGAGTGTAGTTATGAAGTGGATGCGTGTTGGCCCTGTTGTTATCAGTGGGGCTATGATAGCGATGTGTTTGTTGTAATGTTTATGGGGATGTGTTGGAGTCTAGTTATGAAGTGGATGCGTGCTGTGATAGTGATCTTTGGCAGGTTTGTTGTGATGTTTATGGGATGTAATGGAGTGTAGTTATGAAGTGGATGTGTGTTGGCTCTGCTGTTGTTATCAGTGGGGCTATGATAGTGATGTGTTTGTTGTGATGTTTATGGCATTGTGCTGGAGTGCCTGCTGTCTGGTCTGTTTGGTTGTGTGTATGTGTGTGTGTGTGAGTGTGTGTCCCTGCTGCAGGTTTGTCATTGTGGACATTGTGGGTTTTGTGGACATTGTGGGTTTTGTCATTTCGTTTGTGAGGATATTTTAGTCTACAGCCGGGCACGTCGTCATTCATCCCTTGGTCACAAAGGCTCTGGTGCCTTCACGCATTCCCAGTTCTAGCCAGTGGCATTCCCCAGGGTGCGGTTCTGTCTCCTGTCTCGTGCTACAGGCCCAGACCTGCGACACGCACCAGGGAACACGCCTGCAGATGAGGTAATAGATTTCATCACTGCATGGCACAATGGAAGCCCTCTTTGGGGTTTTGTTCTAACTTCTCAAACATGTCAGACAAGATACTCAGCAACCTTATCAGGCTGGAGGGACAGGAACAATCAGGTCACCTTCTTGATGACAGACACACAGACGACTGTCACTGCAGTTGCCTCTCTAGGTTCAGGGAGGTAGTTTGGGCTGGTTAGTTGTGGGTAAGAGGAGGTCTGTGGGTAGTTTGGGCTGGTTAGTAGGGGTAAGAGGAGGTCTGGGGGTAGTTTGGGCTGGTTAGTAGGGGGGTAAGAGGAGGTCTGTGGGGGTAGTTTGGGCTGGTTAGTTAGTTAATTTTCTAGCTTGAGAGACAGTAAGGAAGGTGGTGTGGAGGATTGAGAGGAGAGAGGTGGAGGAGAGAAGAGAGGTGGAGGAGAGAGGTGGAGGAGAGAGATGAGGATTGAGAGGAGAGAGGTGGAGGAGAGAGGTGGAGGTGAGGAGAGAGGTGGAGGTCTGAGAGGAGAGAGGTGGAGGAGAGGAGAGAGGTGGAGGAGAGGAGAGAGGTGGAGGTCTGAGAGGAGAGAGGTGGAGGAGAGGAGAGAGGTGGAGAGCGGGTGGCAAAACTGATAATCATCTGAGTGGGATTGCTGACTGATGATGAAACCCAGTTTTATACACATCGTGTTGTTTGTCCCCAGGGCCACACTGCTAGAGCATAGAACTAGCACTGCTAGGGGAGAGACACAGCACACACACACACACACACACACACACACACACACATAGAACAAACGCTGGCAGGGGAGAAACACAACACACACACACACCACAGAACAACCACTGCCATGGGAGAAACACAACACACACATACACACACACAGAACAAACACTGCCAGGGGAGAAACACAACACACACACACACCACACACACCAGCAGCACAGTGCCTCAGTGGAAAGACTAGAAGTGTGGAGATCAGGAGATTCTAAATACATGAACATGATTCTCATTTCTTAGCGTGACCTCATTCCTTAATGTATCAAATCCAGATGTTATTGGGTGAAGAACGGGGGCAGATTAGAACTGGATCAGAGCCAGATCTGGGCCAGGTATAGGTCCTATCTGGTTTCATCTTCACACTTGTGTTCACACACTCATGGACACACACACACACACACACACACTTAACGTCTGTTCCCACCACCCCTCCTCAAACCCAAGTGTTACTCAGAGCAGTCTTTCCCTTCTCCACAGCGGCTGTAACCTGAGCCATGACATGAGTCCTGAACAATAGGTCTGCTGCCACAGCC
>PYXC01000938.1:7500-10916 GCA_015244755.2 Tenualosa ilisha
AGCCCTTCAGCCCCGTCCAGCCTTACCAGAGCTCCCGCCCCTCCCCTCGCTTCCATTCTCCACTCACACTGACCTGGCCTTGCCTGTTGTGCATGCGTGAGCAGAAATGGGAAAAAGGTGTGTATGCCTATTTGAGTGTGTGTGTGTGTGTGTGTGTGTGTGTGTGTGTGTGTGTGTGTGCATGTGTAAGTGAGAGAGAGAGTTTTTGTGTGTATGGAAAAAAGTCTGTGTAGGTCTGTGTGAGCAAGGAAGAGTCTGATGTGGAATGTGTTAAAATGAGAGAGAGAGAGAGAGAGAGAGAGAGGGAGAGAGAAAGAGAAGGGGAGGGGGCGCAAAGAAGGAAGGAAAGAGAGGAAGAGAGGTAGAAGTGGCGCTTCCAGAGGCTTCTAAAATAATTTATGCCATGCTGCAATCTTGCACAGATGTTCTTGGGAAATAGGAGGCTGCAGAAAGAGCAAAGGAAAAGAGAAAGTGAGAGAAAGAAGAGAGAGAGAGGGAGAGAGCAATTGAGAGATGGAGGGAGGGAGAGGAAGAGAAATAGAGAGCTGAGGGAGAGGGAGGTAGAGAGAGAAAAGGGAGAGAAAGGGGAGAGAGTGAGAAAGAGAGACAGAGGGAGAGGAAGAGAGGGAGTGTGGCGAAAGGAAAAACAGAAACAGGCAGATGAAATGGAGGGAGGATAATAAATTTCCCCTCGTCTGTCCTCACTCAGACAGCCGCCTGTCAGCGGTGACCCCTGGGCGACCCTGCGTCTCCTGATCAAAGGAGATTATGGGCCAGTGTGCTGGTAGTGCAGTCCAGCTGTGTGTGTGTGTGTGTGTGTGTGAGAGAGAGAGAGAAAAGCACACAGACCCTCATCTCTAGCACCTTCTCTACCACACAGTGTACAGTTGATGATTTCTTGTTTTTAATACACGGCGCAACATCAGTCCACATATAAAATGTAGACTATAACTCAGGCAACAATCCTTGCCAGATATTACAGAATGAAAATATACAGGGCTAAAGAAATCTACGGTTGGACACAGTGAACACAACTGTTGGTGTTATTGGTCACCTACTCCAGTGGTCACAACATTTACTTGTTAGTTTTAGAGGCTTCACATGGTTTACGGTATAAGACATATATCATTCATATGTATTCAAACATAGTCATTCATATGGTTACTATATGATATAGGATGCCAGTGTTTAGCGGTGACTTATACCCTTAAAATACATTTCATCTGCATCTTTTTGTGTGGTGTTTTTGTATGAAAAACAATGTCCCTGGGGGTCATGTGATACACTGTAATGCATAGTGTACACAGCCATCATACAGTGGTGCCTTTAAACACAGAGGAAGTAAGTCCATGTGTTTTGGTATGGAAATAAACTCATGGTATAGAGCTCATTCAATCCTTCACAGAGTTCTCAGCTGCCATATTGTTGACATAGAACCTGTTAGTTAATGCAGCTGTCTGTCAGAGCAACGATAGCTTTTTGACACCCACAATATGAACACATGAAGATAAATACGACTGATGATCGCACAGGAGAGAATAGCTTGCTAGGGACGGGAGAAACTTCCAGCTACGTCACCGTCATCTTTTTATCACAGGTAACATACGATTAGCAACATTAGAGCAAAGCCCCTAACCTACTCATCATTTAGCCACAGATAACGCTAGTTTTAGGGAAAGTGATGTTTGAAAGGTGGTCAATAAAGTTATGTAGCCTATGAATGATGGTGAAGTGTTGCTGCTTTATAGAGCCAATAGAAACACTTTAATTAGGCTAAACGTTGTTTATAAAAAGGGAAGACTGAAAGCTAACATTGAATTAAAATTAGCCCTATGAATAGCTGCAGCAGCAACAGTATATCAGGAAGATGGCCAATCAAACGTCTTTTTGGAACTGTGAAAGAGCCCAATAGGCCTAACCTGGTAATAAAACCAGACCCTTGTTCTACACTTTCATTTCATACTGAGGGTCTGGACATTCCATAGTGAGATCCCATTGCTTGCTTGAGGTGTTTAAGTTTAAAAAGGTTGGATCAGCCCCTGACTGATAGCTTGCCTTGACTGATAGCATTCAAGCTCTGTATTCACAATGCCTCCTCTGTTCGCAGATTGGTCAGGTTAAAATGCCTTCTGAGACAACGAGCTCAATGGGGTCAAATCCAGACTAGCACTGTAGGGAGATGATAATCAAGTGGAAGTGCCAGAGAGGCATAGCCAGGCTACTATAGGTCTACAGTAACAGCCATTCTATCGAGGTCTCTGAACCCAGAGACTATGGAATGTGACTTCTGAATGAGTGGGCTGTGCTGTCGTAGGCAGGCAGGTTCATTTGGCCAAGTCAAGTTCAGTCCTATCTTTGGGCTGAATTTTGAGGAGGGCTGCAGGAAATCAACAGTCAAAACAGGTCAGGTTCAAAATCACCGGTAAGTGTGCATGCTAAATATGGGTGGATTGGTGTTTATTCATTGCATATAGTATTTGCTTTAATGTGCTCTGTGTGTGAGTGTGTTTTGTGTGCATGTTAGTGTATGTGCATGTTTGTGTGTGTGTGTGTAGTTCTTCAAAAGTAATCTCTGCATAGCTCTCCATATTTGGTGTGTGCGTGTGTGTATGTGAGTGGAAGTGTGTGTGCGTGTGTGTGTGAATGTGAATGGAAGTGTGTGTGTGTGTGAGAGAGAGAGAGAGAGAGACTGTGTGACTGTGAGTGGAAGTGTGTGTCCGTGTATGTGTGTGTGTGTGTGTGTGTGTGTGTGTGTGTGTGTGTGTGTGTGTGTGTCCTTGTGTGTGTGTGTGTGCGTGTGTGTGTGTAGATAAGCAGCCATGCGTCTCAGAGCTGCGTCTCAGAGGATTAGCCAGGCTGGGGGTCGGTGTGGGGAGGGACGACAAAACGCCCGGGGGCTCCAGGGAACCCGCAAGAGCCTCTCAGCACTGCACACTCACACACACACACACACACACACACACACACACACACACATTTCTCTTCGCTGCACTGTCCCTTTCCATTCTGCTGCTCTGCTCTGGGAATTAAAACACTGGAACAGGAGTGTGAGCATATGTGGGAAGGAGCTCTAGAGAGATAGACAGAGAAAGAGAGTGATAAAGGAAAGAGAGACAGAGACAGAGAAAAAGAGCATGCAGAGAAAGAGCACAAAAAGACAGAGAAAGAGAGATAGAGACAGAAAAGAGAGATAGGGACAGAGAAAGAGAGAAAGAGAAAGAGAAAAGAGAGATAGAGAGAGAAAGAGATAGATGGAGTTAGAAAAACAGACAGAGAAAGAAAGTGACTAAGAGAGAGATGTAGAGCGAGAAAGAGAGAAAGAAATGGAGAGAAAGAAAGAGACTAAATGGATTTGCACAGGAACATGAGGGAGTGGGGAAGAAGAGAGAGATTAGTGACGAATGGAAAAGGGGGCG
>PYXC01000939.1:0-13719 GCA_015244755.2 Tenualosa ilisha
GCAGCTACCTTGCATTGACATGACGTATGACATGATCATTTGAAAAAGTGGTATTCTATGTCCTGAACTGTGCTTGACAAAAGAATCATTTGACATTTGATGCGAAATTGCCTGAACATGACAAGTGACAATGAATCATTGCCTTCTGCATTGCATGAACATATCAAGTGTGATGTTTTGAGTGTTGACAATGAAAATGTCAAAATTTGGTACAAAAAGCCGGATTACCATTCCAGTGCAAAAACATGCAGTTTTGTTAACGAGTCATCTTACCAGGGGTGGTGGTAGCGTAGTGGTTAAGGAACCTGCCTAGTGTGTAATTAGCCTGGAAAGTTTTGGGTTCGAATCCCGGCTGCCACCGTTGTGCCCTTGAGCAAGGCACTTAACCCTAAGTTGCTCTAGGGGAGATTGGCCCGGTACAATTGATAGTTGATGAGTTGTAAGTCGCTTTGGATAAAAGCGTCTGCTAAATGCATAAATGTAAATGTAAATGTAATGTACCAGAACATTCTGACATGTTTTAGGTCAGTAACCGCAGCTACCTTGCATTGACATGACGTATGACATGATCATTTGAAAAAGTGGTATTCTATGTCCTGAACTGTGCTTGACAAAAAGAATCATTTGACATTTGATGCGAAATTGCCTGAACATGACAAGTGACAATGAATCATTGCCTTCTGCATTGCATGAACATATCAAGTGTGATGTTTTGAGTGTTGACAATGAAAATGTCAAAATGTGGTACAAAAGCCGGATTACCATTCCAGTGCAAAAACATGCAGTTTTGTTAACGAGTCTATTACCAGGGGTGGTGGTAGCGTAGTGGTTAAGGAACCTGCCTAGTGTGTAATTAGCCTGGAAAGTTTTGGGTTCGAATCCCGGCTGCCACCGTTGTGCCCTTGAGCAAGGCACTTAACCCTAAGTTGCTCTGGGGGAGACTGGCCCTGAACAATTGATAGTTGATGAGTTGTAAGTCGCTTTGGATAAAAGCGTCTGCTAAATGCATAAATGTAAATGTAATGTAATGTACCAGAAACATTCTGACATGTTTTAGGTCAGTAACCGCAGCTACCTTGCATTGACATGACGTATGACATGATCATTTGAAAAGTGGTATTCTATGTCCTGAACTGTGCTTGACAAAAGAATCATTTGACAATTTGATGCGAAATTGCCTGAACATGACAAGTGACAATGAATCATTGCCTTCTGCATTGCATGAACATATCAAGTGTGATGTTTTGAGTGTTGACAATGAAAATGTCAAAATGTGGTACAAAAGCCGGATTACCATTCCAGTGCAAAAACATGCAGTTTTGTTAACGAGTCGTATTACCAGAACGTTCTGACATGTTTTAGGTCAGTAACCGCAGCTACCTTGCATTGACATGACGTATGACATGATCATTTGAAAAAGTGGTATTCTATGTCCTGAACTGTGCTTGACAAAAAGAATCATTTGACATTTGATGCGAAATTGCCTGAACATGACAAGTGACAATGAATCATTGCCTTCTGCATTGCATGAACATATCAAGTGTGATGTTTTGAGTGTTGACAATGAAAATGTCAAAATGTGGTACAAAAGCCGGATTACCATTCCAGTGCAAAAACATGCAGTTTTGTTAACGAGTCGTATTACCAGAACGTTCTGACATGTTTAGGTCAGTAACCGCAGCTACCTTGCATTGACATGACGTATGACATGATCATTTGAAAAAGTGGTATTCTATGTCCTGAACTGTGCTTGACAAAAAGAATCATTTGACATTTGATGCGAAATTGCCTGAACATGACAAGTGACAATGAATCATTGCCTTCTGCATTGCATGAACATATCAAGTGTGATGTTTTGAGTGTTGACAATGAAAATGTCAAAATGTGGTACAAAAAGCCGGATTACCATTCCAGTGCAAAAACATGCAGTTTTGTTAACGAGTCGTATTACCAGGGGTGGTGGTAGCGTAGTGGTTAAGGAACCTGCCTAGTGTGTAATTAGCCTGGAAAGTTTTGGGTTCGAATCCCGGCTGCCACCGTTGTGCCCTTGAGCAAGGCACTTAACCCTAAGTTGCTCTAGGGGAGACTGGCCCGGAACAATTGATAGTTGATGAGTTGTAAGTGGCTTTGGATAAAAGCGTCTGCTAAATGCATAAATGTAAATGTAATGTACCAGAACATTCTGACATGTTTTAGGTCAGTAACCGCAGCTACCTTGCATTGACATGACGTATGACATGATCATTTGAAAAAGTGGTATTCTATGTCCTGAACTGTGCTTGACAAAAAGAATCATTTGACATTTGATGCGAAATTGCCTGAACATGACAAGTGACAATGAATCATTGCCTTCTGCATTGCATGAACATATCAAGTGTGATGTTTTGAGTGTTGACAATGAAAATGTCAAAATGTGGTACAAAAAGCCGGATTACCATTCCAGTGCAAAAACATGCAGTTTTGTTAACGAGTCGTTTACCAGGGGTGGTGGTAGCGTAGTGGTTAAGGAACCTGCCTAGTGTGTAAGTAGCCTGGAAAGTTTTGGGTTCGAATCCCGGCTGCCACCGTTGTGCCCTTGAGCAAGGCACTTAACCCTAAGTTGCTCTAGGGGAGACTGGCCCGGAACAATTGATAGTTGATGAGTTGTAAGTCGCTTTGGATAAAAGCGTCTGCTAAATGCATAAATGTAAATGTAAATGTAATGTACCAGAACATTCTGACATGTTTTAGGTCAGTAACCGCAGCTACCTTGCATTGACATGACGTATGACATGATCATTTGAAAAAGTGGTATTCTATGTCCTGAACTGTGCTTGACAAAAAGAATCATTTGACATTTGATGCGAAATTGCCTGAACATGACAAGTGACAATGAATCATTGCCTTCTGCATTGCATGAACATATCAAGTGTGATGTTTTGAGTGTTGACAATGAAAATGTCAAAATGTGGTACAAAAAGCCGGATTACCATTCCAGTGCAAAAACATGCAGTTTTGTTAACGAGTCGTATTACCAGGGGTGGTGGTAGCGTAGTGGTTAAGGAACCTGCCTAGTGTGTAATTAGCCTGGAAAGTTTTGGGTTCGAATCCCGGCTGCCACCGTTGTGCCCTTGAGCAAGGCACTTAACCCTAAGTTGCTCTAGGGGAGACTGGCCCGGAACAATTGATAGTTGATGAGTTGTAAGTCGCTTTGGATAAAAGCGTCTGCTAAATGCATAAATGTAATGTAAATGTAATGTACCAGAACATTCTGACATGTTTTAGGTCAGTAACCGCAGCTACCTTGCATTGACATGACGTATGACATGATCATTTGAAAAAGTGGTATTCTATGTCCTGAACTGTGCTTGACAAAAAGAATCATTTGACATTTGATGCGAAATTGCCTGAACATGACAAGTGACAATGAATCATTGCCTTCTGCATTGCATGAACATATCAAGTGTGATGTTTTGAGTGTTGACAATGAAAATGTCAAAATGTGGTACAAAAAGCCGGATTACCATTCCAGTGCAAAAACATGCAGTTTTGTTAACGAGTCGTATTACCAGGGGTGGTGGTAGCGTAGTGGTTAAGGAACCTGCCTAGTGTGTAATTAGCCTGGAAAGTTTTGGGTTCGAATCCCGGCTGCCACCGTTGTGCCCTTGAGCAAGGCACTTAACCCTAAGTTGCTCTAGGGGAGACTGGCCCGGAACAATTGATAGTTGATGAGTTGTAAGTCGCTTTGGATAAAAGCGTCTGCTAAATGCATAATGTAAATGTAAATGTAATGTACCAGAACATTCTGACATGTTTTAGGTCAGTAACCGCAGCTACCTTGCATTGACATGACGTATGACATGATCATTTGAAAAAGTGGTATTCTATGTCCTGAACTGTGCTTGACAAAAAGAATCATTTGACATTTGATGCGAAATTGCCTGAACATGACAAGTGACAATGAATCATTGCCTTCTGCATTGCATGAACATATCAAGTGTGATGTTTTGAGTGTTGACAATGAAAATGTCAAAATGTGGTACAAAAAGCCGGATTACCATTCCAGTGCAAAAACATGCAGTTTTGTTAACGAGTCGTATTACCAGAACGTTCTGACATGTTTTAGGTCAGTAACCGCAGCTACCTTGCATTGACATGACGTATGACATGATCATTTGAAAAAGTGGTATTCTATGTCCTGAACTGTGCTTGACAAAAAGAATCATTTGACATTTGATGCGAAATTGCCTGAACATGACAAGTGACAATGAATCATTGCCTTCTGCATTGCATGAACATATCAAGTGTGATGTTTTGAGTGTTGACAATGAAAATGTCAAAATGTGGTACAAAAAGCCGGATTACCATTCCAGTGCAAAAACATGCAGTTTTGTTAACGAGTCGTATTACCAGGGTGGTGGTAGCGTAGTGGTTAAGGAACCTGCCTAGTGTGTAATTAGCCTGGAAAGTTTTGGGTTCGAATCCCGGCTGCCACCGTTGTGCCCTTGAGCAAGGCACTTAACCCTAAGTTGCTCTAGGGGAGACTGGCCCGGAACAATTGATAGTTGATGAGTTGTAAGTCGCTTTGGATAAAAGCGTCTGCTAAATGCATAAATGTAAATGTAATGTACCAGAACATTCTGACATGTTTTAGGTCAGTAACCGCAGCTACCTTGCATTGACATGACGTATGACATGATCATTTGAAAAAGTGGTATTCTATGTCCTGAACTGTGCTTGACAAAAAGAATCATTTGACATTTGATGCGAAATTGCCTGAACATGACAAGTGACAATGAATCATTGCCTTCTGCATTGCATGAACATATCAAGTGTGATGTTTTGAGTGTTGACAATGAAAATGTCAAAATGTGGTACAAAAAGCCGGATTACCATTCCAGTGCAAAAACATGCAGTTTTGTTAACGAGTCGTATTACCAGAACGTTCTGACATGTTTTAGGTCAGTAACCGCAGCTACCTTGCATTGACATGACGTATGACATGATCATTTGAAAAAGTGGTATTCTATGTCCTGAACTGTGCTTGACAAAAAGAATCATTTGACATTTGATGCGAAATTGCCTGAACATGACAAGTGACAATGAATCATTGCCTTCTGCATTGCATGAACATATCAAGTGTGATGTTTTGAGTGTTGACAATGAAAATGTCAAAATGTGGTACAAAAAGCCGGATTACCATTCCAGTGCAAAAACATGCAGTTTTGTTAACGAGTCGTATTACCAGAACGTTCTGACATGTTTTAGGTCAGTAACCGCAGCTACCTTGCATTGACATGACGTATGACATGATCATTTGAAAAAGTGGTATTCTATGTCCTGAACTGTGCTTGACAAAAAGAATCATTTGACATTTGATGCGAAATTGCCTGAACATGACAAGTGACAATGAATCATTGCCTTCTGCATTGCATGAACATATCAAGTGTGATGTTTTGAGTGTTGACAATGAAAATGTCAAAATGTGGTACAAAAAGCCGGATTACCATTCCAGTGCAAAAACATGCAGTTTTGTTAACGAGTCGTATTACCAGAACGTTCTGACATGTTTTAGGGTCAGTAACCGCAGCTACCTTGCATTGACATGACGTATGACATGATCATTTGAAAAAGTGGTATTCTATGTCCTGAACTGTGCTTGACAAAAAGAATCATTTGACATTTGATGCGAAATTGCCTGAACATGACAAGTGACAATGAATCATTGCCTTCTGCATTGCATGAACATATCAAGTGTGATGTTTTGAGTGTTGACAATGAAAATGTCAAAATGTGGTACAAAAAGCCGGATTACCATTCCAGTGCAAAAACATGCAGTTTTGTTAACGAGTCGTATTACCAGAACGTTCTGACATGTTTTAGGTCAGTAACCGCAGCTACCTTGCATTGACATGACGTATGACATGATCATTTGAAAAAGTGGTATTCTATGTCCTGAACTGTGCTTGACAAAAAGAATCATTTGACATTTGATGCGAAATTGCCTGAACATGACAAGTGACAATGAATCATTGCCTTCTGCATTGCATGAACATATCAAGTGTGATGTTTTGAGTGTTGACAATGAAAATGTCAAAATGTGGTACAAAAAGCCGGATTACCATTCCAGTGCAAAAACATGCAGTTTTGTTAACGAGTCGTATTACCAGAACGTTCTGACATGTTTTAGGTCAGTAACCGCAGCTACCTTGCATTGACATGACGTATGACATGATCATTTGAAAAAGTGGTATTCTATGTCCTGAACTGTGCTTGACAAAAAGAATCATTTGACATTTGATGCGAAATTGCCTGAACATGACAAGTGACAATGAATCATTGCCTTCTGCATTGCATGAACATATCAAGTGTGATGTTTTGAGTGTTGACAATGAAAATGTCAAAATGTGGTACAAAAAGCCGGATTACCATTCCAGTGCAAAAACATGCAGTTTTGTTAACGAGTCGTATTACCAGGGGTGGTGGTAGCGTAGTGGTTAAGGAACCTGCCTAGTGTGTAATTAGCCTGGAAAGTTTTGGGTTCGAATCCCGGCTGCCACCGTTGTGCCCTTGAGCAAGGCACTTAACCCTAAGTTGCTCTAGGGGAGACTGGCCCGGAACAATTGATAGTTGATGAGTTGTAAGTCGCTTTGGATAAAAGCGTCTGCTAAATGCATAAATGTAAATGTAATGTACCAGAACATTCTGACATGTTTTAGGTCAGTAACCGCAGCTACCTTGCATTGACATGACGTATGACATGATCATTTGAAAAAGTGGTATTCTATGTCCTGAACTGTGCTTGACAAAAAGAATCATTTGACATTTGATGCGAAATTGCCTGAACATGACAAGTGACAATGAATCATTGCCTTCTGCATTGCATGAACATATCAAGTGTGATGTTTTGAGTGTTGACAATGAAAATGTCAAAATGTGGTACAAAAAGCCGGATTACCATTCCAGTGCAAAAACATGCAGTTTTGTTAACGAGTCGTATTACCAGAACGTTCTGACATGTTTTAGGTCAGTAACCGCAGCTACCTTGCATTGACATGACGTATGACATGATCATTTGAAAAAGTGGTATTCTATGTCCTGAACTGTGCTTGACAAAAAGAATCATTTGACATTTGATGCGAAATTGCCTGAACATGACAAGTGACAATGAATCATTGCCTTCTGCATTGCATGAACATATCAAGTGTGATGTTTTGAGTGTTGACAATGAAAATGTCAAAATGTGGTACAAAAAGCCGGATTACCATTCCAGTGCAAAAACATGCAGTTTTGTTAACGAGTCGTATTACCAGAACGTTCTGACATGTTTTAGGTCAGTAACCGCAGCTACCTTGCATTGACATGACGTATGACATGATCATTTGAAAAAGTGGTATTCTATGTCCTGAACTGTGCTTGACAAAAAGAATCATTTGACATTTGATGCGAAATTGCCTGAACATGACAAGTGACAATGAATCATTGCCTTCTGCATTGCATGAACATATCAAGTGTGATGTTTTGAGTGTTGACAATGAAAATGTCAAAATGTGGTACAAAAAGCCGGATTACCATTCCAGTGCAAAAACATGCAGTTTTGTTAACGAGTCGTATTACCAGAACGTTCTGACATGTTTTAGGTCAGTAACCGCAGCTACCTTGCATTGACATGACGTATGACATGATCATTTGAAAAAGTGGTATTCTATGTCCTGAACTGTGCTTGACAAAAAGAATCATTTGACATTTGATGCGAAATTGCCTGAACATGACAAGTGACAATGAATCATTGCCTTCTGCATTGCATGAACATATCAAGTGTGATGTTTTGAGTGTTGACAATGAAAATGTCAAAATGTGGTACAAAAAGCCGGATTACCATTCCAGTGCAAAAACATGCAGTTTTGTTAACGAGTCGTATTACCAGAACGTTCTGACATGTTTTAGGTCAGTAACCGCAGCTACCTTGCATTGACATGACGTATGACATGATCATTTGAAAAAGTGGTATTCTATGTCCTGAACTGTGCTTGACAAAAAGAATCATTTGACATTTGATGCGAAATTGCCTGAACATGACAAGTGACAATGAATCATTGCCTTCTGCATTGCATGAACATATCAAGTGTGATGTTTTGAGTGTTGACAATGAAAATGTCAAAATGTGGTACAAAAAGCCGGATTACCATTCCAGTGCAAAAACATGCAGTTTTGTTAACGAGTCGTATTACCAGAACGTTCTGACATGTTTTAGGTCAGTAACCGCAGCTACCTTGCATTGACATGACGTATGACATGATCATTTGAAAAAGTGGTATTCTATGTCCTGAACTGTGCTTGACAAAAAGAATCATTTGACATTTGATGCGAAATTGCCTGAACATGACAAGTGACAATGAATCATTGCCTTCTGCATTGCATGAACATATCAAGTGTGATGTTTTGAGTGTTGACAATGAAAATGTCAAAATGTGGTACAAAAAGCCGGATTACCATTCCAGTGCAAAAACATGCAGTTTTGTTAACGAGTCGTATTACCAGAACGTTCTGACATGTTTTAGGTCAGTAACCGCAGCTACCTTGCATTGACATGACGTATGACATGATCATTTGAAAAAGTGGTATTCTATGTCCTGAACTGTGCTTGACAAAAAGAATCATTTGACATTTGATGCGAAATTGCCTGAACATGACAAGTGACAATGAATCATTGCCTTCTGCATTGCATGAACATATCAAGTGTGATGTTTTGAGTGTTGACAATGAAAATGTCAAAATGTGGTACAAAAAGCCGGATTACCATTCCAGTGCAAAAACATGCAGTTTTGTTAACGAGTCGTATTACCAGAACGTTCTGACATGTTTTAGGTCAGTAACCGCAGCTACCTTGCATTGACATGACGTATGACATGATCATTTGAAAAAGTGGTATTCTATGTCCTGAACTGTGCTTGACAAAAAGAATCATTTGACATTTGATGCGAAATTGCCTGAACATGACAAGTGACAATGAATCATTGCCTTCTGCATTGCATGAACATATCAAGTGTGATGTTTTGAGTGTTGACAATGAAAATGTCAAAATGTGGTACAAAAAGCCGGATTACCATTCCAGTGCAAAAACATGCAGTTTTGTTAACGAGTCTATTACCAGGGGTGGTGGTAGCGTAGTGGTTAAGGAACCTGCCTAGTGTGTAATTAGCCTGGAAAGTTTTGGGTTCGAATCCCGGCTGCCACCGTTGTGCCCTTGAGCAAGGCACTTAACCCTAAGTTGCTCTAGGGGAGACTGGCCCGGAACAATTGATAGTTGATGAGTTGTAAGTCGCTTTGGATAAAAGCGTCTGCTAAATGCATAAATGTAAATGTAAATGTAATGTACCAGAACATTCTGACATGTTTTAGGTCAGTAACCGCAGCTACCTTGCATTGACATGACGTATGACATGATCATTTGAAAAAGTGGTATTCTATGTCCTGAACTGTGCTTGACAAAAAGAATCATTTGACATTTGATGCGAAATTGCCTGAACATGACAAGTGACAATGAATCATTGCCTTCTGCATTGCATGAACATATCAAGTGTGATGTTTTGAGTGTTGACAATGAAAATGTCAAAATGTGGTACAAAAAGCCGGATTACCATTCCAGTGCAAAAACATGCAGTTTTGTTAACGAGTCGTATTACCAGGGGTGGTGGTAGCGTAGTGGTTAAGGAACCTGCCTAGTGTGTAATTAGCCTGGAAAGTTTTGGGTTCGAATCCCGGCTGCCACCGTTGTGCCCTTGAGCAAGGCACTTAACCCTAAGTTGCTCTAGGGAGACTGGCCCGGAACAATTGATAGTTGATGAGTTGTAAGTCGCTTTGGATAAAAGCGTCTGCTAAATGCATAAATGTAAATGTAAATGTAATGTACCAGAACATTCTGACATGTTTTAGGTCAGTAACCGCAGCTACCTTGCATTGACATGACGTATGACATGATCATTTGAAAAAGTGGTATTCTATGTCCTGAACTGTGCTTGACAAAAAGAATCATTTGACATTTGATGCGAAATTGCCTGAACATGACAAGTGACAATGAATCATTGCCTTCTGCATTGCATGAACATATCAAGTGTGATGTTTTGAGTGTTGACAATGAAAATGTCAAAATGTGGTACAAAAAGCCGGATTACCATTCCAGTGCAAAAACATGCAGTTTTGTTAACGAGTCGTATTACCAGGGGTGGTGGTAGCGTAGTGGTTAAGGAACCTGCCTAGTGTGTAATTAGCCTGGAAAGTTTTGGGTTCGAATCCCGGCTGCCACCGTTGTGCCCTTGAGCAAGGCACTTAACCCTAAGTTGCTCTAGGGGAGACTGGCCCGGAACAATTGATAGTTGATGAGTTGTAAGTCGCTTTGGATAAAAGCGTCTGCTAAATGCATAAATGTAAATGTAATGTACCAGAACATTCTGACATGTTTTAGGTCAGTAACCGCAGCTACCTTGCATTGACATGACGTATGACATGATCATTTGAAAAAGTGGTATTCTATGTCCTGAACTGTGCTTGACAAAAAGAATCATTTGACATTTGATGCGAAATTGCCTGAACATGACAAGTGACAATGAATCATTGCCTTCTGCATTGCATGAACATATCAAGTGTGATGTTTTGAGTGTTGACAATGAAAATGTCAAAATGTGGTACAAAAAGCCGGATTACCATTCCAGTGCAAAAACATGCAGTTTTGTTAACGAGTCGTATTACCAGAACGTTCTGACATGTTTTAGGTCAGTAACCGCAGCTACCTTGCATTGACATGACGTATGACATGATCATTTGAAAAAGTGGTATTCTATGTCCTGAACTGTGCTTGACAAAAAGAATCATTTGACATTTGATGCGAAATTGCCTGAACATGACAAGTGACAATGAATCATTGCCTTCTGCATTGCATGAACATATCAAGTGTGATGTTTTGAGTGTTGACAATGAAAATGTCAAAATGTGGTACAAAAAGCCGGATTACCATTCCAGTGCAAAAACATGCAGTTTTGTTAACGAGTCGTATTACCAGGGGTGGTGGTAGCGTAGTGGTTAAGGAACCTGCCTAGTGTGTAATTAGCCTGGAAAGTTTTGGGTTCGAATCCCGGCTGCCACCGTTGTGCCCTTGAGCAAGGCACTTAACCCTAAGTTGCTCTAGGGGAGACTGGCCCGGAACAATTGATAGTTGATGAGTTGTAAGTCGCTTTGGATAAAAGCGTCTGCTAAATGCATAAATGTAAATGTAAATGTAATGTACCAGAACATTCTGACATGTTTTAGGTCAGTAACCGCAGCTACCTTGCATTGACATGACGTATGACATGATCATTTGAAAAAGTGGTATTCTATGTCCTGAACTGTGCTTGACAAAAAGAATCATTTGACATTTGATGCGAAATTGCCTGAACATGACAAGTGACAATGAATCATTGCCTTCTGCATTGCATGAACATATCAAGTGTGATGTTTTGAGTGTTGACAATGAAAATGTCAAAATGTGGTACAAAAAGCCGGATTACCATTCCAGTGCAAAAACATGCAGTTTTGTTAACGAGTCGTATTACCAGGGTGGTGGTAGCGTAGTGGTTAAGGAACCTGCCTAGTGTGTAATTAGCCTGGAAAGTTTTGGGTTCGAATCCCGGCTGCCACCGTTGTGCCCTTGAGCAAGGCACTTAACCCTAAGTTGCTCTAGGGGAGACTGGCCCGGAACAATTGATAGTTGATGAGTTGTAAGTCGCTTTGGATAAAAGCGTCTGCTAAATGCATAAATGTAAATGTAAATGTAATGTACCAGAACATTCTGACATGTTTTAGGTCAGTAACCGCAGCTACCTTGCATTGACATGACGTATGACATGATCATTTGAAAAAGTGGTATTCTATGTCCTGAACTGTGCTTGACAAAAAGAATCATTTGACATTTGATGCGAAATTGCCTGAACATGACAAGTGACAATGAATCATTGCCTTCTGCATTGCATGAACATATCAAGTGTGATGTTTTGAGTGTTGACAATGAAAATGTCAAAATGTGGTACAAAAAGCCGGATTACCATTCCAGTGCAAAAACATGCAGTTTTGTTAACGAGTCGATTACCAGGGTGGTGGTAGCGTAGTGTTAAGGACCTGCTAGTGTGTAATAGCTGGAAAGTTTGGGTTCGAATCCCGCTGCCACCGTTGTGCCTTGAGCAAGGCACTTAACCTAAGTTGCTCTAGGGAGACTGCCCGGAACAATTGATAGTTGATGAGTTGTAAGTGCTTTGATAAAAGCGTCTGCTAAATGCATAAATGTAAATGTAAACCAGAACGTTCTGACATGTTTTAGGTCAGTAACCGCAGCTACCTTGCATTGACATGACGTATGACATGATCATTTGAAAAAGTGGTATTCTATGTCCTGAACTGTGCTTGACAAAAAGAATCATTTGACATTTGATGCGAAATTGCCTGAACATGACAAGTGACAATGAATCATTGCCTTCTGCATTGCATGAACATATCAAGTGTGATGTTTTGAGTGTTGACAATGAAAATGTCAAAATGTGGTACAAAAAGCCGGATTACCATTCCAGTGCAAAAACATGCAGTTTTGTTAACGAGTCGTATTACCAGAACGTTCTGACATGTTTTTAGGTCAGTAACCGCAGCTACCTTGCATTGACATGACGTATGACATGATCATTTGAAAAAGTGGTATTCTATGTCCTGAACTGTGCTTGACAAAAAGAATCATTTGACATTTGATGCGAAATTGCCTGAACATGACAAGTGACAATGAATCATTGCCTTCTGCATTGCATGAACATATCAAGTGTGATGTTTTGAGTGTTGACAATGAAAATGTCAAAATGTGGTACAAAAAGCCGGATTACCATTCCAGTGCAAAAACATGCAGTTTTGTTAACGAGTCGTATTACCAGGGGTGGTGGTAGCGTAGTGGTTAAGGAACCTGCCTAGTGTGTAATTAGCCTGGAAAGTTTTGGGTTCGAATCCCGGCTGCCACCGTTGTGCCCTTGAGCAAGGCACTTAACCCTAAGTTGCTCTAGGGGAGACTGGCCCGGAACAATTGATAGTTGATGAGTTGTAAGTCGCTTTGGATAAAAGCGTCTGCTAAATGCATAAATGTAAATGTAAATGTAATGTACCAGAACATTCTGACATGTTTAGGTCAGTAACCGCAGCTACCTTGCATTGACATGACGTATGACATGATCATTTGAAAAAGTGTATTCTATGTCCTGAACTGTGCTTGACAAAAAGAATCATTTGACATTTGATGCGAAATTGCCTGAACATGACAAGTGACAATGAATCATTGCCTTCTGCATTGTATGAACATATCAAGTGTGATGTTTTGAGTGTTGACAATGAAAATGTCAAAATGTGGTACAAAAGCCGGATTACCATTCCAGTGCAAAAACATGCAGTTTGTTAACGAGTCGTATTACCAGAACGTTCTGACATGTTTTAGGTCAGTAACCGCAGCTACCTTGCATTGACATGACGTATGACATGATCATTTGAAAAAGTTGGTATTCTATGTCCTGAACTGTGCTTGACAAAAAGAATCATTTGACATTTGATGCGAAATTGCCTGAACTGACAAGTGACAATGAAATCATTGCCTTCTGCATTGCATGAACATATCAAGTGTGATGTTTTGAGTGTTGACAATGAAAATGTCAAAATGTGGTACAAAAAGCCGGATTACCA
>PYXC01000940.1:0-11916 GCA_015244755.2 Tenualosa ilisha
GAGTAACAGCAATGAATTCAGTGAATTCATCATAAACCTTCTGCCTCTATGCACTGAGGATCTGGTGATCTTAAACCTTCTGCCTCCATGCACTGAGGATCTGGTGATCATTAACCTTCTGCCTCTATGCACTGAGGATCTGGTGATCATAAACCTTCTGCCTCTATGCACTGAGGATCTGGTGATCTTAAACCTTCTGCCTCCATGCACTGAGGATCTGGTGATCATAAACCTTCTGCCTCTATGCACTGAGGATCCTCTACGGGATTCAAAAACGGGGAAGATGCATCATCATACAAACACTGCAAACACCAGAGGCATTGACAAGGCCAGAGTGGTGAAATGCCACATTGGCCCAGGTAATGACAAAGAGTGGCATGGCCAGCCTCACTCAGTCCCCTCTCCTCTCTCAACTGTCTTGTCCTCATCCCGGCCACAAAGCTGCCTGAAGTGGACGTCATGCATAGTGAACCTAGATCCATCCAGGGAGAGATGTCCTGTGGATGCACGCATAGTGAGCCTGAATGTATCCAGGGAGAGATGTCCTGTGGCTGTCACGCATAGTGAGCCTGAATGTATCCAGGGAGAGATGTCCTGTGGCTGTCACGCATAGTGAGCCTGAATGTATCCAGGGAGAGATGTCCTGTGGATGCACGCATAGTGAGCCTGAATGTATCCAGGGAGAGATGTCCTGTGGCTGTCACGCATAGTGAGCCTGAATGTATCCAGGGAGAGATGTCCTGTGGATGCACGCATAGTGAGCCTGAATGTATCCAGGGAGAGATGTCCTGTGGATGTCACGCATAGTTAGCCTGAATGTATCCAGGGAGAGATGTCCTGTGGATGCACGCAGGAGAGATGTCCTGTGGCTGTCACGCATAGTGAGCCTGAATGTATCCAGGAAGAGATGTTCTGTGGGTTACTGGATAAAAGTTGTATATGAAAAAATATTTTTTACAAAGTAGCCTATCATTGCACTAAGTAGCCTCTAGTGCTTCGTCATGTAGCTTAGGCTGACATTAGCATGTATCTTAGGCTGACATTACCATATAGCTTACTTAGCTGACATTAGCATGTATTTATGTAGTTTAGGATTACATTAGCATGTATTTTAGGATGACATTAGCATGTAGTTTAGGATTACATTAGCATGTATTTTAGGATGACATTAGCATGTAGTTTAGGATTACATTAGCATGTTCATTAGGATTACATTAGCATGTATATTAGGCTGACATTACCATGTATTTTAGGATTACATTAGCATGTTGCTTAGGATTACATTAGCATGTATTTTAGGCTGACATTACCATGTAGTTTAGGATTACATTAGCATGTTGTTTAGGATTACATTAGCATGTATCTTAGGATGACATTAGCATGTATTTTAGGGATGACATTACCATGTAGTTTAGGATTACATTAGCATGTTGTTTAGGATTACATTAGCATGTATTTTAGGATGACATTAGCATGTTGTTTAGGATTACATTAGCATGTATCTTAGGATGACATTAGCATGTATTTTTAGGATGACATTAGCAGGCTTGCTTCAAAATTCACTTCTTTATTTTATGACCCTAACACCAGCTGATCTGTAGACCAATTGATCCTAACAAGCTACTTTTTCTGGAGACTTAATGAAGCGTACGCACTCACCAGAACCATGGGGACATGCCCAGTTATACTCTATGAAATAATAATCATAGTTCATCTGTGAAAGCTCTCAGGCTCAAAATCTATTTGAAGCTATCCAGCGCCCGGAGTAATGTGTTTCACATTCCACTATTTTGAAGCACTTCAGAAAACTGGGATCCACTTGATCTTCATCCTCCCTGTCTTAGCACAGCAGAATCCAGCACATCCAGTTGTGTTCACATCTTTTCATTGATTTACACATTTTCATATAGTTTTCAAAACATCTAATACAGCTGTAACGAGCTGAACAAACTGACAGTTCACAACCTCCATTGAATTACTCGTTTGGACAACTGGAAAGAATCTCTTCAGTGCCAAAAAGAGACACAGAAAGAGACTGATGCAGACAGGTGAATTTCTGATGTTTCTGTGGAAATCTCTTCCATAATTCTTCAATCCTCGATCATTCTTCATGCAGATAAAAGACCACCTTTACTGTTTGCAAGGGTGGGTCAAAGAGGCCAACAGCATATAGAGCAATTGAGAAAGTATCCATGTTTTGATGAAACAGTTACTTCAGTATATAAGTGCACTGTACTGTACAGTATAATTGCCTAGGTGCTTATTATAGATCTTGCAAGTCAATGACAGTTCCTTTGCTATAAGTGTAGGAAGAAAGAATCAAATTTATGTTGTAACATTCTGGTTCTTTTTCAATAACCAAGTAATGCCAAAGACATAGCAAAGCCTAAGGCAGAATCTGCTCATTTTAAAAGCAAAGTTTGGTAGTTTGTCCTCCTTTGTGACTGAGTGCTCTCTGATCTGACCACTGATTGTGTTGTTTGAAGGAAAATGAGCTTTTGCTGCATGTTTGAAATGTTCTGTCACCATTAGAGCCTTTTGCAAACAAAATGTGTGATTTTGGGCAGAGTGCTTCTGTTTAGGCCTTAGTGTTAACAGATTTGAAAATGTGGATTCTAAAGTGATGGCTGCATCAAAGCAAACAAGAAAATGGTATAACAGCATCTGCCTCTTCTGCCCTTTTCCCCTGTACAACCTGAATTTGATGAGACACTGCAGGTGCTGTTCGACACATCTGTTTTTAGTAAAAAGCCTGTAGCTTGTGCAGCTTAAATATTTTTCACGTTTGCAAACTCATTTTCAAAATGACTGCTATTGACTTTTGATCATTTTATCGCACAACTGATAGCAAATACCATCTAATAAAGCAATCTAATGAACCTGTTCAGAAATGTTCAGTTGTTTTCAACTGCTTTCACACATTTTCAAAGCTCTGTGTCTTTTTCACAAAACTTTACACACAAATCCATTAATTCCTCACGCCAAATGCCTCACATCTGCAGGATTAAGCACTGTATTCAGTTAGTGAACACATCTCAAAGGTAAGTTTTTGTCTCAAATCATTGTGTGATGTAGGTGTTTTGCTGTGTTAAGAGTTTAGAAACGTATTTTAAGTATAGGTTAATGCTTGTTAACGACTGAAAAAAATGTAAAGTGAAATGGGCTCAACACCTTCATCTGACTTCAAGTGAGACGGCCTCAACACCTTCATCTGACTTCAAGTGAGACGGCCTCAACACCTTCTGAATTACAGAAAGATCATGCAACTCCAGTCCGTCGCAGGAACACAAGCCACACCCAGATCTCTGGGACCCTTTGTCCTCTTCAACACTGTCAGACCCACACCCTATAGGCTACTGTGACTGTTGGAGGGCTTCATGATAAATCACCCTCTAAAAGTCCTTGAAAGAGTTTGTAATTTCGCTTCTGGTAAGATTGTGGTACATTTAGTCTGTGTAGGCTACTGCACTGAGACTGGAAATATTAGTTGGAAAGCGTCGGTGGGTTGCCTACGCTCTTTGTTTTTCCGTTCAATCCCAGTGTCTTGTTTTTGTGTGTAAGACTATTATGATTGACGTGCATTTGGTGTAATCAACACAGTTTATGCTAAATGTCAGTCACCATGTGAGAGTAGGCGGGGCAAGAGTAGTAGGTAGGCGCAATGTTCACGGAGCGTGTGTACGGAAGCGGCGAGTAGAGCGGCAGGTCGAACTGACACTGAAGGTCGAACTGAAATCCAGCGGTAAGCGCCGTTTCTTATTCAGTCGTGAAGCCACGAAGGCATAATCTCGGAATAAACGGCCCTGTTTTTTAAAGGAAAACATTAAATATATGCTTGCTTGGTTGACTGTAAAAACATCACATTTGCTGTAGCAAAGTAGCATACCCATCACTATCCGACTTCCAACAGTTTCCCGATTGCTTTCAGTAGCTCTCCTCCGTAGGAAGACGATGTTCCTCCGCATTCCTGGCTAATAACCAGTTTGGGGGGTTATTAGGCTCAATTCACCCCGCATTCGTCCTTCTTTTGCCGTCGACTGTACCGTTAAGTGTTCATACACACCTTTCAAATGAATTGAACGGAAGGCGTCCTCGATTTCAGCAGGTTTTCATTAAGTGTGACAAGACTAGACAACTTCTGTATGCATGAATATTTATCTCTGTGGCTTTATTGAGAGAATACGGCGTAATCTCCACTTCTGTAGCATTTCAGATCTCACCAATTCGCATTTTTTTGCGCCAAACCATCACACCAAGCGCATCCTAATGTTAAACACGAACACTGGTTTTATACTTGCAGCGGGGCAGAGCAGTTTGTAGTGCGGTTGTGTTAAACGGGTGAAAGAACACTTCGAAAAGACTAAAACAACTTTGAATGCATCTGTAGTGTTAAATTGGGCAGGGTGTTGATCGACCACAGGGAAATCCCCTACCTACAACCAGGACTTCATCGCCCTTCTGTGGTCGGCTACACTCGGATTAGTGTGCTTTGTGTGTTGGTGTGCTCACTGCTGCTAAACTTTGCTTTTCCAAGAATGTCTGATGCTTTCCTAGTAATCAGGAAGGAAAACATTGACAATTCTGTGTGTTCTACACTTCACACACATACAGACACCGACCCCAAGGATAGAGACCCAAAAGACGTGATGTTTGCGAAGGCCACGACCAACCTGCTGTCGGAGATTGACCCGGACGGCTCGCTCCTGCCCGTGCGGCGGTTGATCGACTCAGACAAGCTCATGCGCTTGCGCTTGTCATCAAACGCAACCGCTTCTGGTTCTGGCAGAGGCCCAAGTACATCCCAGCCGGGTTCACCCTCAACGACCTACTCCAGCCAGGGAACCAGCCCATCCAACCAGGTGCACACATGTATACATGCCACGCACACACACATATATATATATATGTATGTATATATACTCGCACGTGCACATACATGTACACACACACACAACCAGGCTGTAATGTTTCAGTGTGTGTGTGTGTGTGTGTTTGCAGTGGTGATGGAGACGGACTTCCTGAAGTACTCTGGGATGTTCGGCGAGAAGAAGGGCGGTACACTGGATGCAGGAGTGGATGCAGGAGTGGGCGGGATCAACGTAGGGCTGGAGGGGAAGGGCTTGACCAAATTGCAGTCCAGCTTTGGAACTCTCCGGAAACAGGAGCTGGACGTCTGCAAGCTTCTCCAAGACTCCAAAGACAAGTGAGAAATACACAGACACTCACACACCAAATGTGCAGACATACACACACGTGATCTGGTCCTGGGCAGTAGCACTTGGTGTGTGTGTGTGTGTGTACTGTGTAGGGTATGTGTGTCTGTGGTGTGTATACTGTGTAGGGTATATGTGTGTGTGTGTGTGTGCGTGTGTGTGTGTGTGTAGGGTGCAGTGTGGACCTGAGGCAGTAGCCTTATGAGGATGATCTTTGTCCATCTGTAAAAGCAGGTTGAACATTAATCTGAGGGGAAGTCAGAGTAACACACACACACACACACACACACACACGCTCACATCCCTGTGGGTTACTAGTTGTGAGGAACTAAAATGCATGCGCCATGGTGTGTGGATCTCGTGGGTTCATATAACGATACACTCAACCTCTGATACCAAACGATTCACCATTTTAAGGTCACGATGAGCTGCAGACAAATTAGGATTCAAAATGATTCAAATTGAATTTCCTCCCCTTTTGATCAGCGCAGCCACTAAGCAACTGGTTTTTAACAAAAAAAGAAAAAGAAAAGGACTCACAAAATGTTTTACCAACATTTATTAGTCATGTGACTTTAGACCTGTGCAAGCAGGCTGGACAGAGTTTGACTACATAGGATAGAACAAAGCCACTGAGAGTGTCTCTCTCAATCAATCATGTGTTCTCTCTGGGGAAGATCTCCCTCTTTAGGAACCAAATCAATCATGTGTTCTCTCTGGGGAAGATCTCCCTCTTTAGGAACCAAATCAATCATGTGTTCTCTCTGGGGAAGGTCTCCCTCTTTAGGAACCAAATCAATAATGTGTTCTCTCTGGGGAAGGTCTCCCTCTTTAGGAACCAAATCAATCATGTGTTCTCTCCAGAGCAGATCTCCCTCTTTAGGAACCAAATCAATCATGTGTTCTCTCTGGGGAAGGTCTCCCTCTTTAGGAACCAAATCAATCACGTGACCTCTCTGGGGAAGGTCTCCCTCTTTAGGAACCAAATCAATCATGTGTTCTCTCCAGAGCAGATCTCCCTCTTTAGGAACCAAATCAATCATGTGTTCTCTCTAGAGCAGATCTCCCTCTTTAGGAACCAAATCAATCATGTGTTCTCTCTGGGGAAGATCTCCCTCTTTAGGAACCAAATCAATCATGTGTTCTCTCTGGGAAGATCTCCCTCTTTAAGAACCAAATCAATCATGTGTTCTCTGTAGAGCAGATCTCCCTCTTTAGGAACC
Organism: Tenualosa ilisha; assembly: GCA_015244755.2. Classification (NCBI taxonomy): domain Eukaryota; kingdom Metazoa; phylum Chordata; class Actinopteri; order Clupeiformes; family Clupeidae; genus Tenualosa; species Tenualosa ilisha. The sequence goes on from PYXC01000940.1 coordinate 6,437, forward strand.
AAATCAATCATGTGTTCTCTCTGGGGAAGGTCTCCCTCTTTAGGAACCAAATCAATCATGTGTTCTCTCCAGAGCAGATCTCCGTCTTTAGGAACCAAATCAATAATGTGTTCTCTCTGGGGAAGGTCTCCCTCTTTAGGAACCAAATCAATCATGTGTTCTCTCCAGAGCAGATCTCTTTTTTAATGTTATCACAAAAAATAGGCAAATTCCGTGCAATTCCGCGTTTATAAACAAAATTCCGTCTTCATGTCTAGATTCCGTGATTCCGTAGGGCCCTAAGAGAGGCTGAACAAGACTGAACAGCTCCAGGGTCTGTTTACAGACCCACCATCCACCCAGGCTTGCTTTGCCATGACTGGGAGAGAGCTTCCTACGCGCCTCCTCCATATCTGACACACACACACACACACACACACACACACACATACACACACACGGCTGTATCTCTCTTACTGGGCCTGCAGACTAGTGTTGGATGCCGTGGAAAGTAGAGAACTTGCTGTTCAAAAAAAAAAAGTATCACAATGAATTTTTCATCTCAACCAATTTTAATCCTCAAGCAGTCGTATTGTTGGTTGATGGTTCATTCACCATACACCATCCCTAGTGTTCACAGTGTGTGTGTGCGTGTGTGTGTCTGTGTGTGCGCGGGCGCGCGCGTGTGTCTGTGTGTGTGCGCGCGCGCGTGTGTGTGTGTGTGCGTGTGTGTCTTGTGTGTGCGTGTGGTGTCTCTGTGTGTGCGTGGTGTGTGTGTTGGTGTGTGTGTGTGTGCTGCAGGCAGCTGGATGCAGAGCATGATCTGATGGAGCAGGTGCGTGAGCGGCGTAGGCGAGTGTTTGGGCTGGTCAGAGAGCGTGTGTTCACCACACAAGAGTGTACAGTGTCTGAGGAACAGGAAGAGTCTGGCAGCTGCAGCGGTCTGGCCAACTTCTTTACGCCAGCCAAGATCAAGGTGTGTGTGTGTGTGTGTGTGTATGAAGGCTGGGCTTGGTTTGGACTTCCAAGTGTTTGCGTGTTACATATTGCATTATGCTGATGTCTGTTGTGTGTGTGTGTGTGGTGTGTGTGTGTGTGTGTGGTGTGTGTGTCAGGTGTCGATGGAGAAGAAAGGTAATCTGGAGGCGGATAGTAACGTGTCGCTGACCATCCCTGCCAACACCACCCTTGCATACAGCATCATTGAGCTTGAGGTCAAGGCTAAAGGACAATATGGTAGACACACACACACACACACACACACACACACACACACACACACACACAGCCATCCCTGCCAACACCACCCTTGCATACAGCATCATTGAGCTTGAGGTCAAGGCTAAAGGACAATATGGTAGACACACACACACACACACACACACACACACACACACACACAACACACACACACAGCCATCCCTGCCAACACCACCCTTGCATACAGCATCATTGAGCTTGAGGTCAAGGCTAAAGGACAATATGGTAGACACACACACACACACACCACAACACAACACACACACACACAGCCATCCCTGCCAACACCACCCTTGCATACAGCATCATTGAGCTTGAGGTCAAGGCTAAAGGACAATATGGTAGACACACACACACACACACACGCACACACCACACACAGCCATCCTGCCAACACCACCCTTGCATACAGCATCATTGAGCTTGAGGTCAAGGCTAAAGGACATATGGTAGACAACACACAACACACACACACACACCACACACACACCACACACAAGCCATCCCTGCCAACACCACCCTTGCATACAGCATCATTGAGCTTGAGGTCAAGGCTAAAGGACAATATGGTAGACACACACAACACACACACACACACACACACACACAACACACACACACCACACACAGCCATCCCTGCCAACACCACCCTTGCATACAGCATCATTGAGCTTGAGGTCAAGGCTAAAGGACAATATGGTAGACACACACACACACACACACACACACACACAACACACACAGCCATCCTGCCAACACCACCCTTGCATACACATCATTGAGCTTGAGGTCAAGGCTAAAGGACAATATGGTAGACCACAAACACACACACACACACACAACACACACAGCCATCCCTGCCAACACCACCCTTGGCATACAGCATCATTGAGCTTGAGGTCAAGGCTAAAGGACAATATGGTAGACACACAACACACACAAACACACACAACACACACACACACACACACACACAACACACACAGCCATCCCTGCCAACACCACCTTGCATACAGCATCATTGAGCTTGAGGTCAAGGCTAAAAGGACAATAATGGTAACACAACACACACACACACACCACACACACACAGCCATCCCTGCCAACACCACCGTTGCATACGCATCATTGAGCTCGAGGTCAAGGCTAAAGGACAATACAGCGAACACACAACACACACACACACACACACACACACACACACAACACAGTCATCCCTGCCAACACCACCCTTGCATAACAGCATCATTGAACTCGAGGTCAAGACTAAGGACAATATGGTAGACACAACACACACACACACACACACACACACACCATAAATACATAATAAAATATCAACTCATCAGTATTGAATCAGTTCACCTCCTTTCTAGAGTTGTGTCTGATGTGTGTGTGTGTGTGTGTGTGTTCCCGTTCCAGAGTTGTGTTTGCTGGATGACGTAGAGGGAGGGTTTGAGTCGGACTGTATTGACACCATACACAACACTGACCTGGGAACAGCCTCCATGGCAACCAACTCACACTCAGCCTCCCTCCTGACAGGTACAGCAGCAGTGTGTGTGTGTGTGCATGTGTGTATGTGTGTGTGTGTGCGTGTGTGTGTGTGTGTGTGTTGGTTAACTGGGACTAACACTGGACTGCACACCTCTAGTCTGATGCTAAGGATGTCAGCTGCTCACCTGGACAGATGGATTTAAAACGCAGTTCAGGACATGAAAGAGTTTTAGCTGATCTCAGTCCAGGACATGAAAGAGGTTTAGCTGATCTCAGTCCAGGACATGAAAGAGGTTTAGCTGATCTCAGTCCAGGACATGAAAGAGTTTTAGCTGATCTCAGCGCAAAAGCAAAACTACAGGCCCCTTCAATTTCGACTTGGCAGAAGAAGTGTTACACTGAGAGAGAAAAGAGGCTGGAGAGAAGGAGGGCTGGAAAGAAAGAGGGCTGAAGAGAAAGAGGGCTGGAGAGGAGAGGGCTGGAGAGAAAGAGGGCTGGAAAGAGGAGGGCTGGAGAGGAGAGGTGTGCTGTGAGTCCAGAGCCCTGTTGGACAAGGTCACTGAGTGCTGTCTGTAGGACAAAGAATGAGAAAAATAACACAAACACATAATAACGATTGACCGTTAACATGAACTGAATAGGGCACAGAAACTCACTTTCAATTCATTTCACTCATTCATTTTCATTCATTCATTCATTCATCATTCAGTTAATATTATGTATAATATGTTTGTTTTTTTTCTCTTTGTTGTGTCAAATTTTCAGGTTTTTTTCTTACAGCATTTTGTGACCTCAGCCAACAGGGTTATTGACTGATACTCACTGGATTCCCCTTTCACAAATAAGTAAACAGATGATTAACTTCACTCTACATCAAAGCCAATCAAGGGAGTGTTTGAAATCCTGCCTCATAAATTCAATTGAACTTTCTCCCATTTTGTGTAAAATAACACAACCCTAGGTTAACCCTAACCCTAACCCAAGTAACCTCACCCTAACCCTAACCCTAGTAACCTCACCCTAACCCTAACCCTAGTAACCTCACCCTAACCCTAGCCCAAGTAACCTCACCCTAACCCTAGTAACCTCACCCTAACCCTAGCCCAAGTAACCTCACCCTAACCCTAGTAACCTCACCCTAACCCTAACCCTAGTAACCTCACCCTAACCCTAGTAACCTCACCCTAACCCTAACCCTAGTAACCTCACCCTAACCCTAGTAACCTCACCCTAACCCTAGCCCAAGTAACCTCACCCTAACCCTAGTAACCTCACCCTAACCCTAGTAACCTCACCCTAACCCTAACCCTAGTAACCTCACCCTAACCCTAGTAACCTCACCCTAACCCTAGCCCAAGTAACCTCACCCTAACCCTAGTAACCTCACCCTAACCCTAGCCCAAGTAACCTCACCCTAACCCTAGTAACCTCACCCTAACCCTAACCCAAGTAACCTCACCCTAACCCTAGTAACCTCACCCTAACCCTAGTAACCTCACCCTAACCCTAGTAACCTCACCCTAACCCTAGCCCAAGTAACCTCACCCTAACCCTAGCCCAAGTAACCTCACCCTAACCCTAACAATAACCCGTTGAGCTGCGCTGGAGCAGGGGGCTGTTTGTCAGCAAAGGCAGCAGCAGCATCAGCCTCAGGGTGCGTTAAGGCCTCAGGGTGCATTAATACCTGAGGGTGCATTAAGGCCTCAGGGTGCGTTAAGGCCTCAGGGTGCGTTAAGGCCTCAGGGTGCATTAAGGCCTCAGGGTGCGTTAAGGCCTCAGGGTGCGTTAAGGCCTCAGGGTGCATCAAGGCCTCAGGGTGCATCAAGGCCTCAGGGTGCATCAAGGCCTCAGGGTGCATTAAGTCCTCAGGGTGCATCAAGGCCTCAGGGTGCGTTAAACCCTCAGGGTGCATCAAGGCCTCAGGGTGCGTTAAACCCTCAGGGTGCATCAAGGCCTCAGGGTGCGTTAAACCCTCAGGGTGCGTTAAGGCCTCAGGGTGCGTTAAACCCTCAGGGTTGGAGTCCAGAAACAAACTTCCAGGAAAACTCAAGTTTGGGGAAAACAAACAAACACTCACGTCAGCTGGCAGAGTGTGTATCTCTATGTGTGTGTGTGTGTGTGTGTGTCTCTGTGTGAGTGTGTGTGTGCGTTCATATATGTGTCTCTGTGTGGGTGTGTGTGTGTGGGTGTGTGTGTGCAGACATATGTGTGTCTCTGTGGGTGTGTGTGTGTGTCTCTGTGTGGGTGTGTGTGTGTGGACATATGTGTGTCTCTGTGGGTGTGTGTGTGTGTCTCTGTGTGGGTGTGTGTGTGCGGACATATGTGTATGTGTGTGTTTGTGTGTGTGCGTGAGTGTCTCCACACTGAACAGAAGGCTCATCAGTTTCTAGGAAACTGACATTTGTAATAGAAATTTTTGCATGAAAGAGAACACACACACACACACACACACACACACACAAGACACTTGACATGACACAAGACATGCATCCTAAATGTGTCATTTTAGAAAAATGAATAGAAAGGGTGAATATAAATGGAGTAATAACACCCTGAATATGGAAATGAAAATGGGACACACACACACACACACACACACACTCTCTCTCTCTGCACCAACTGCCAGTCAGAAGGGCTCTCCTCTCCTGGCACAGGCACTGTCAGAGAGCAGTGTGTATGTATGTGTAAGTGTGTGTGTTTGTGTGTGTGTGTGCTCGTGCTCGTGAGGGAGAGAGAGGATGTGG
>PYXC01000941.1:0-10080 GCA_015244755.2 Tenualosa ilisha
ATGCAAGGTAGCTGCGGTTATGACCTAAAACATGTCAGAACGTTCTGGTAATACGACTCGTTAACAAAACTGCATGTTTTTGCACTGGAATGGTAATCCGGCTTTTTGCACCACATTTTGACATTTTCATTGTCAACACTCAAAACATCACACTTGATATGTTCATGCAATGCAGAAGGCAATGATTCATTGTCACTTGTCATGTTCAGGCAATTTCGCATCAAATGTCAAATGATTCTTTTTGTCAAGCACAGTTCAGGACATAGAATACCACTTTTTCAAATGATCATGTCATACGTCATGTCAATGCAAGGTAGCTGCGGTTACTGACCTAAAACATGTCAGAATGTTCTGGTACATTACATTTACATTTACATTTATGCATTTAGCAGACGCTTTTATCCAAAGCGACTTACAACTCATCAACTATCAATTGTTCCGGGCCAGTCTCCCCTAGAGCAACTTAGGGTTAAGTGCCTTGCTCAAGGGCACAACGGTGGCAGCCGGGATTCGAACCAAAACTTTCCAGGCTAATTACACACTAGGCAGGTTCCTTAACCACTACGCTACCACCACCCGTGGTAAAACGACTCATTAACAAAACTGCATGTTTTTGCACTGGAATGGTAATCCGGCTTTTTGTACCACATTTTGACATTTTCATTGTCAACACTCAAAACATCACACTTGATATGTCATGCAATGCAGAAGGCAATGATTCATTGTCACTTGTCATGTTCAGGCAATTTCGCATCAAATGTCAAATGATTCTTTTTGTCAAGCACAGTTCAGGACATAGAATACCACTTTTTCAAATGATCATGTCATACGTCATGTCAATGCAAGGTAGCTGCGGTTACTGACCTAAAACATGTCAAATGTTGTAATACATTACATTTACATTTATGCATTTAGCAGACGCTATCCAAAGCGACTACAACTCATCAACATCAATTGTTCCGGCCAGTCTCCCTAGAGCAACTTAGGGTTAAGTGCCTTGCTCAAGGCACAACGGTGGCAGCCGGGATTCGAACCAAAACTTTCCAGGCTAATTACACACTAGGCAGGTTCCTTAACCACTACGCTACCACCACCTGTAAAACGTTAACAAAACTGCATGTTTTTGCACTGGAATGGTAATCCGGCTTTTTGTACCACATTTTGACATTTTCATTGTCAACACTCAAAACATCACACTTGATATGTTCATGCAATGCAGAAGGCAATGATTCATTGTCACTTGTCATGTTCAGGCAATTTCGCATCAAATGTCAAATGATTCTTTTTGTCAAGCACAGTTCAGGACATAGAATACCACTTTTTCAAATGATCATGTCATACGTCATGTCAATGCAAGGTAGCTGCGGTTACTGACCTAAAACATGTCAGAACGTTCTGGTAATACGACTCGTTAACAAAACTGCATGTTTTTGCACTGGAATGGTAATCCGGCTTTTTGTACCACATTTTGACATTTTCATTGTCAACACTCAAAACATCACACTTGATATGTTCATGCAATGCAGAAGGCAATGATTCATTGTCACTTGTCATGTTCAGGCAATTTCGCATCAAATGTCAAATGATTCTTTTTGTCAAGCACAGTTCAGGACATAGAATACCACTTTTTCAAATGATCATGTCATACGTCATGTCAATGCAAGGTAGCTGCGGTTACTGACCTAAAACATGTCAGAACGTTCTGGTAATACGACTCGTTAACAAAACTGCATGTTTTTGCACTGGAATGGTAATCCGGCTTTTTGTACCACATTTTGACATTTTCATTGTCAACACTCAAAACATCACACTTGATATGTTCATGCAATGCAGAAGGCAATGATTCATTGTCACTTGTCATGTTCAGGCAATTTCGCATCAAATGTCAAATGATTCTTTTTGTCAAGCACAGTTCAGGACATAGAATACCACTTTTTCAAATGATCATGTCATACGTCATGTCAATGCAAGGTAGCTGCGGTTACTGACCTAAAACATGTCAGAACGTTCTGGTAATACGACTCGTTAACAAAACTGCATGTTTTTGCACTGGAATGGTAATCCGGCTTTTTGTACCACATTTTGACATTTTCATTGTCAACACTCAAAACATCACACTTGATATGTTCATGCAATGCAGAAGGCAATGATTCATTGTCACTTGTCATGTTCAGGCAATTTCGCATCAAATGTCAAATGATTCTTTTTGTCAAGCACAGTTCAGGACATAGAATACCACTTTTTCAAATGATCATGTCATACGTCATGTCAATGCAAGGTAGCTGCGGTTACTGACCTAAAACATGTCAGAACGTTCTGGTAATACGACTCGTTAACAAAACTGCATGTTTTTGCACTGGAATGGTAATCCGGCTTTTTGTACCACATTTTGACATTTTCATTGTCAACACTCAAAACATCACACTTGATATGTTCATGCAATGCAGAAGGCAATGATTCATTGTCACTTGTCATGTTCAGGCAATTTCGCATCAAATGTCAAATGATTCTTTTTGTCAAGCACAGTTCAGGACATAGAATACCACTTTTTCAAATGATCATGTCATACGTCATGTCAATGCAAGGTAGCTGCGGTTACTGACCTAAAACATGTCAGAACGTTCTGGTAATACGACTCGTTAACAAAACTGCATGTTTTTGCACTGGAATGGTAATCCGGCTTTTTGTACCACATTTTGACATTTTCATTGTCAACACTCAAAACATCACACTTGATATGTTCATGCAATGCAGAAGGCAATGATTCATTGTCACTTGTCATGTTCAGGCAATTTCGCATCAAATGTCAAATGATTCTTTTTGTCAAGCACAGTTCAGGACATAGAATACCACTTTTTCAAATGATCATGTCATACGTCATGTCAATGCAAGGTAGCTGCGGTTACTGACCTAAAACATGTCAGAACGTTCTGGTAATACGACTCGTTAACAAAACTGCATGTTTTTGCACTGGAATGGTAATCCGGCTTTTTGTACCACATTTTGACATTTTCATTGTCAACACTCAAAACATCACACTTGATATGTTCATGCAATGCAGAAGGCAATGATTCATTGTCACTTGTCATGTTCAGGCAATTTCGCATCAAATGTCAAATGATTCTTTTTGTCAAGCACAGTTCAGGACATAGAATACCACTTTTTCAAATGATCATGTCATACGTCATGTCAATGCAAGGTAGCTGCGGTTACTGACCTAAAACATGTCAGAATGTTCTGGTACATTTACATTTACATTTATGCATTTAGCAGACGCTTTTATCCAAAGCGACTTACAACTCATCAACTATCAATTGTTCCGGGCCAGTCTCCCTAGAGCAACTTAGGGTTAAGTGCTTGCTCAAGGCACAACGGTGGCAGCCGGGATTCGAACCAAAACTTTCCAGGCTAATTACACACTAGCAGGTTCCTTAACCACTACGCTACCACCACCCTGGTAAACGACTCGTTAACAAAACTGCATGTTTTTGCACTGGAATGGTAATCCGGCTTTTTGTACCACATTTTGACATTTTCATTGTCAACACTCAAAACATCACACTTGATATGTTCATGCAATGCAGAAGGCAATGATTCATTGTCACTTGTCATGTTCAGGCAATTTCGCATCAAATGTCAAATGATTCTTTTTGTCAAGCACAGTTCAGGACATAGAATACCACTTTTTCAAATGATCATGTCATACGTCATGTCAATGCAAGGTAGCTGCGGTTACTGACCTAAAACATGTCAGAACGTTCTGGTAATACGACTCGTTAACAAAACTGCATGTTTTTGCACTGGAATGGTAATCCGGCTTTTTGTACCACATTTTGACATTTTCATTGTCAACACTCAAAACATCACACTTGATATGTTCATGCAATGCAGAAGGCAATGATTCATTGTCACTTGTCATGTTCAGGCAATTTCGCATCAAATGTCAAATGATTCTTTTTGTCAAGCACAGTTCAGGACATAGAATACCACTTTTTCAAATGATCATGTCATACGTCATGTCAATGCAAGGTAGCTGCGGTTACTGACCTAAAACATGTCAGAACGTTCTGGTAATACGACTCGTTAACAAAACTGCATGTTTTTGCACTGGAATGGTAATCCGGCTTTTTGTACCACATTTTGACATTTTCATTGTCAACACTCAAAACATCACACTTGATATGTTCATGCAATGCAGAAGGCAATGATTCATTGTCACTTGTCATGTTCAGGCAATTTCGCATCAAATGTCAAATGATTCTTTTTGTCAAGCACAGTTCAGGACATAGAATACCACTTTTTCAAATGATCATGTCATACGTCATGTCAATGCAAGGTAGCTGCGGTTACTGACCTAAAACATGTCAGAACGTTCTGGTAATACGACTCGTTAACAAAACTGCATGTTTTTGCACTGGAATGGTAATCCGGCTTTTTGTACCACATTTTGACATTTTCATTGTCAACACTCAAAACATCACACTTGATATGTTCATGCAATGCAGAAGGCAATGATTCATTGTCACTTGTCATGTTCAGGCAATTTCGCATCAAATGTCAAATGATTCTTTTTGTCAAGCACAGTTCAGGACATAGAATACCACTTTTTCAAATGATCATGTCATACGTCATGTCAATGCAAGGTAGCTGCGGTTACTGACCTAAAACATGTCAGAACGTTCTGGTAATACGACTCGTTAACAAAACTGCATGTTTTTGCACTGGAATGGTAATCCGGCTTTTTGTACCACATTTTGACATTTTCATTGTCAACACTCAAAACATCACACTTGATATGTTCATGCAATGCAGAAGGCAATGATTCATTGTCACTTGTCATGTTCAGGCAATTTCGCATCAAATGTCAAATGATTCTTTTTGTCAAGCACAGTTCAGGACATAGAATACCACTTTTTCAAATGATCATGTCATACGTCATGTCAATGCAAGGTAGCTGCGGTTACTGACCTAAAACATGTCAGAACGTTCTGGTAATACGACTCGTTAACAAAACTGCATGTTTTTGCACTGGAATGGTAATCCGGCTTTTTGTACCACATTTTGACATTTTCATTGTCAACACTCAAAACATCACACTTGATATGTTCATGCAATGCAGAAGGCAATGATTCATTGTCACTTGTCATGTTCAGGCAATTTCGCATCAAATGTCAAATGATTCTTTTTGTCAAGCACAGTTCAGGACATAGAATACCACTTTTTCAAATGATCATGTCATACGTCATGTCAATGCAAGGTAGCTGCGGTTACTGACCTAAAACATGTCAGAACGTTCTGGTAATACGACTCGTTAACAAAACTGCATGTTTTTGCACTGGAATGGTAATCCGGCTTTTTGTACCACATTTTGACATTTTCATTGTCAACACTCAAAACATCACACTTGATATGTTCATGCAATGCAGAAGGCAATGATTCATTGTCACTTGTCATGTTCAGGCAATTTCGCATCAAATGTCAAATGATTCTTTTTGTCAAGCACAGTTCAGGACATAGAATACCACTTTTTCAAATGATCATGTCATACGTCATGTCAATGCAAGGTAGCTGCGGTTACTGACCTAAAACATGTCAGAACGTTCTGGTAATACGACTCGTTAACAAAACTGCATGTTTTTGCACTGGAATGGTAATCCGGCTTTTTGTACCACATTTTGACATTTTCATTGTCAACACTCAAAACATCACACTTGATATGTTCATGCAATGCAGAAGGCAATGATTCATTGTCACTTGTCATGTTCAGGCAATTTCGCATCAAATGTCAAATGATTCTTTTTGTCAAGCACAGTTCAGGACATAGAATACCACTTTTTCAAATGATCATGTCATACGTCATGTCAATGCAAGGTAGCTGCGGTTACTGACCTAAAACATGTCAGAACGTTCTGGTAATACGACTCGTTAACAAAACTGCATGTTTTTGCACTGGAATGGTAATCCGGCTTTTTGTACCACATTTTGACATTTTCATTGTCAACACTCAAAACATCACACTTGATATGTTCATGCAATGCAGAAGGCAATGATTCATTGTCACTTGTCATGTTCAGGCAATTTCGCATCAAATGTCAAATGATTCTTTTTGTCAAGCACAGTTCAGGACATAGAATACCACTTTTTCAAATGATCATGTCATACGTCATGTCAATGCAAGGTAGCTGCGGTTACTGACCTAAAACATGTCAGAACGTTCTGGTAATACGACTCGTTAACAAAACTGCATGTTTTTGCACTGGAATGGTAATCCGGCTTTTTGTACCACATTTTGACATTTTCATTGTCAACACTCAAAACATCACACTTGATATGTTCATGCAATGCAGAAGGCAATGATTCATTGTCACTTGTCATGTTCAGGCAATTTCGCATCAAATGTCAAATGATTCTTTTTGTCAAGCACAGTTCAGGACATAGAATACCACTTTTTCAAATGATCATGTCATACGTCATGTCAATGCAAGGTAGCTGCGGTTACTGACCTAAAACATGTCAGAACGTTCTGGTAATACGACTCGTTAACAAAACTGCATGTTTTTGCACTGGAATGGTAATCCGGCTTTTTGTACCACATTTTGACATTTTCATTGTCAACACTCAAAACATCACACTTGATATGTTCATGCAATGCAGAAGGCAATGATTCATTGTCACTTGTCATGTTCAGGCAATTTCGCATCAAATGTCAAATGATTCTTTTTGTCAAGCACAGTTCAGGACATAGAATACCACTTTTTCAAATGATCATGTCATACGTCATGTCAATGCAAGGTAGCTGCGGTTACTGACCTAAAACATGTCAGAACGTTCTGGTAATACGACTCGTTAACAAAACTGCATGTTTTTGCACTGGAATGGTAATCCGGCTTTTTGTACCACATTTTGACATTTTCATTGTCAACACTCAAAACATCACACTTGATATGTTCATGCAATGCAGAAGGCAATGATTCATTGTCACTTGTCATGTTCAGGCAATTTCGCATCAAATGTCAAATGATTCTTTTTGTCAAGCACAGTTCAGGACATAGAATACCACTTTTTCAAATGATCATGTCATACGTCATGTCAATGCAAGGTAGCTGCGGTTACTGACCTAAAACATGTCAGAACGTTCTGGTAATACGACTCGTTAACAAAACTGCATGTTTTTGCACTGGAATGGTAATCCGGCTTTTTGTACCACATTTTGACATTTTCATTGTCAACACTCAAAACATCACACTTGATATGTTCATGCAATGCAGAAGGCAATGATTCATTGTCACTTGTCATGTTCAGGCAATTTCGCATCAAATGTCAAATGATTCTTTTTGTCAAGCACAGTTCAGGACATAGAATACCACTTTTTCAAATGATCATGTCATACGTCATGTCAATGCAAGGTAGCTGCGGTTACTGACCTAAAACATGTCAGAACGTTCTGGTAATACGACTCGTTAACAAAACTGCATGTTTTTGCACTGGAATGGTAATCCGGCTTTTTGTACCACATTTTGACATTTTCATTGTCAACACTCAAAACATCACACTTGATATGTTCATGCAATGCAGAAGGCAATGATTCATTGTCACTTGTCATGTTCAGGCAATTTCGCATCAAATGTCAAATGATTCTTTTTGTCAAGCACAGTTCAGGACATAGAATACCACTTTTTCAAATGATCATGTCATACGTCATGTCAATGCAAGGTAGCTGCGGTTACTGACCTAAAACATGTCAGAACGTTCTGGTAATACGACTCGTTAACAAAACTGCATGTTTTTGCACTGGAATGGTAATCCGGCTTTTTGTACCACATTTTGACATTTTCATTGTCAACACTCAAAACATCACACTTGATATGTTCATGCAATGCAGAAGGCAATGATTCATTGTCACTTGTCATGTTCAGGCAATTTCGCATCAAATGTCAAATGATTCTTTTTGTCAAGCACAGTTCAGGACATAGAATACCACTTTTTCAAATGATCATGTCATACGTCATGTCAATGCAAGGTAGCTGCGGTTACTGACCTAAAACATGTCAGAACGTTCTGGTAATACGACTCGTTAACAAAACTGCATGTTTTTGCACTGGAATGGTAATCCGGCTTTTTGTACCACATTTTGACATTTTCATTGTCAACACTCAAAACATCACACTTGATATGTTCATGCAATGCAGAAGGCAATGATTCATTGTCACTTGTCATGTTCAGGCAATTTCGCATCAAATGTCAAATGATTCTTTTTGTCAAGCACAGTTCAGGACATAGAATACCACTTTTTCAAATGATCATGTCATACGTCATGTCAATGCAAGGTAGCTGCGGTTACTGACCTAAAACATGTCAGAACGTTCTGGTAATACGACTCGTTAACAAAACTGCATGTTTTTGCACTGGAATGGTAATCCGGCTTTTTGTACCACATTTTGACATTTTCATTGTCAACACTCAAAACATCACACTTGATATGTTCATGCAATGCAGAAGGCAATGATTCATTGTCACTTGTCATGTTCAGGCAATTTCGCATCAAATGTCAAATGATTCTTTTTGTCAAGCACATAGAATAACCACTTTTTCAAATGATCATGTCATACGTCATGTCAATGCAAGGTAGCTGCGGTTACTGACCTAAAACATGTCAGAATGTTCTGGTACATTACATTTACATTTATGCATTTAGCAGACGCTTTTATCCAAAGCGACTTACAACTCATCAACTATCAATTGTTCTGGGCCAGTCTCCCTAGAGCAACTTAGGGTTAAGTGCCTTGCTCAAGGGCACAATGGTGGCAGCCGGGATTCGAACCCAAACTTTCCAGGCTAATTACACACTAGGCAGGTTCCTCAACCACTACGCTACCACCAACCCTGGTAATAGGACTCTTAACAAAACTGCATGTTTTTGCACTGGAATGGTAATCCGGCTTTTTGTACCACATTTTGACATTTTCATTGTCAACACTCAAAACATCACACTTGATATGTTCATGCAATGCAGAAGGCAATGATTCATTGTCACTTGTCATGTTCAGGCAATTTCGCATCAAATGTCAAATGATTCTTTTTGTCAAGCACAGTTCAGGACATAGAATACCACTTTTTCAAATGATCATGTCATACGTCATGTCAATGCAAGGTAGCTGCGGTTACTGACCTAAAACATGTCAGAACGTTCTGGTAATACGACTCGTTAACAAAACTGCATGTTTTTGCACTGGAATGGTAATCCGGCTTTTTGTACCACATTTTGACATTTTCATTGTCAACACTCAAAACATCACACTTGATATGTTCATGCAATGCAGAAGGCAATGATTCATTGTCACTTGTCATGTTCAGGCAATTTCGCATCAAATGTCAAATGATTCTTTTGTCAAGCACAGTTCAGGACATAGAATACCACTTTTTCAAATGATCATGTCATACGTCATGTCAATGCAAGGTAGCTGCGGTTACTGACCTAAAACATGTCAGAACGTTCTGGTAATACGACTCGTTAACAAAACTGCATGTTTTTGCACTGGAATGGTAATCCGGCTTTTTGTACCACATTTTGACATTTTCATTGTCAACACTCAAAACATCACACTTGATATGTTCATGCAATGCAGAAGGCAATGATTCATTGTCACTTGTCATGTTCAGGCAATTTCGCATCAAATGTCAAATGATTCTTTTGTCAAGCACAGTTCAGGACATAGAATACCACTTTTTCAAATGATCATGTCATACGTCATGTCAATGCAAGGTAGCTGCGGTTACTGACCTAAAACATGTCAGAACGTTCTGGTAATACGACTCGTTAACAAAACTGCATGGTTTTTGCACTGGAATGGTAATCCGGCTTTTTGTACCACATTTTGACATTTTCATTGTCAACACTCAAAACATCACACTTGATATGTTCATGCAATGCAGAAGGCAATGATTCATTGTCACTTGTCATGTTCAGGCAATTTCGCATCAAATGTCAAATGATTCTTTTTGTCAAGCACAGTTCAGGACATAGAATACCACTTTTTCAAATGATCATGTCATACGTCATGTCAATGCAAGTAGCTGCGG
>PYXC01000943.1:0-16895 GCA_015244755.2 Tenualosa ilisha
TACGACTCGTTAACAAAACTGCATGTTTTTGCACTGGAATGGTAATCCGGCTTTTTGTACCACATTTTGACATTTTCATTGTCAACACTCAAAACATCACACTTGATATGTTCATGCAATGCAGAAGGCAATGATTCATTGTCACTTGTCATGTTCAGGCAATTTCGCATCAAATGTCAAATGATTCTTTTTGTCAAGCACAGTTCAGGACATAGAATACCACTTTTTCAAATGATCATGTCATACGTCATGTCAGTGCAAGGTAGCTGCGGTTACTGACCTAAAACATGTCAGAACGTTCTGGTACATTACATTTACATTTATGCATTTAGCAGACGCTTTTATCCATAGCGACTTACAACTCATCAACTATCAATTGTTCCGGACCAGTCTCCCCTAGAGCAACTTAGGGTTAAGTGCCTTGCTCAAGGGCACAACGGTGGCAGCCGGGATTCGAACCCAAAACTTTTCAGGCTACTTACACACGAGTCAGGTTCCTTAACCACTACGCTACCACCACCCCTGGTAATACGACTCGTTAACAAAACTGCATGTTTTTGCACTGGAATGGTAATCCGGCTTTTTGTACCACATTTTGACATTTTCATTGTCAACACTCAAAACATCACACTTGATATGTTCATGCAATGCAGAAGGCAATGATTCATTGTCACTTGTCATGTTCAGGCAATTTCGCATCAAATGTCAAATGATTCTTTTTGTCAAGCACAGTTCAGGACATAGAATACCACTTTTTCAAATGATCATGTCATACGTCATGTCAATGCAAGGTAGCTGCGGTTACTGACCTAAAACATGTCAGAATGTTCTGGTACATTACATTTACATTTACATTTATGCATTTAGCAGACGCTTTTATCCAAAGCGACTTACAACTCATCAACTATCAATTGTTCCGGGCCAGTCTCCCCTAGAGCAACTTAGGGTTAAGTGCCTTGCTCAAGGGCACAACGGTGGCAGCCGGGATTCGAACCCAAAACTTTCCAGGCTACTTACACACTAGGCAGGTTCCTTAACCACTACGCTACCACCACCCCTGGTAATGCGACTCGTTAACAAAACTGCATGTTTTTGCACTGGAATGGTAATCCGGCTTTTTGTACCACATTTTGACATTTTCATTGTCAACACTCAAAACATCACACTTGATATGTTCATGCAATGCAGAAGGCAATGATTCATTGTCACTTGTCATGTTCAGGCAATTTCGCATCAAATGTCAAATGATTCTTTTTGTCAAGCACAGTTCAGGACATAGAATACCACTTTTTCAAATGATCATGTCATACGTCATGTCAATGCAAGGTAGCTGCGGTTACTGACCTAAAACATGTCAGAACGTTCTGGTAATACGACTCGTTAACAAAACTGCATGTTTTTGCACTGGAATGGTAATCCGGCTTTTTGTACCACATTTTGACATTTTCACTGTCAACACTCAAAACATCACACTTGATATGTTCATGCAATGCAGAAGGCAATGATTCATTGTCACTTGTCATGTTCAGGCAATTTCGCATCAAATGTCAAATGATTCTTTTTGTCAAGCACAGTTCAGGACATAGAATACCACTTTTTCAAATGATCATGTCATACGTCATGTCAATGCAAGGTAGCTGCGGTTACTGACCTAAAACATGTCAGAACGTTCTGGTAATACGACTCGTTAACAAAACTGCATGTTTTTGCACTGGAATGGTAATCCGGCTTTTTGTACCACATTTTGACATTTTCATTGTCAACACTCAAAACATCACACTTGATATGTTCATGCAATGCAGAAGGCAATGATTCATTGTCACTTGTCATGTTCAGGCAATTTCGCATCAAATGTCAAATGATTCTTTTTGTCAAGCACAGTTCAGGACATAGAATACCACTTTTTCAAATGATCATGTCATACGTCATGTCAATGCAAGGTAGCTGCGGTTACTGACATGTCAGAATGTTCTGGTACATTACATTTACATTTACATTTATGCATTTAGCAGACGCTTTTATCCAAAGCGACTTACAACTCATCAACTATCAATTGTTCCGGGCCAGTCTCCCCTAGAGCAACTTAGGGTTAAGTGCCTTGCTCAAGGGCACAACGGTGGCAGCCGGGATTCGAACCCAAAACTTTCCAGGCTAATTACACACTAGGCAGGTTCCTTAACCACTACGCTACCACCACCCTGGTAAAATGACTCGTTAACAAAACTGCATGTTTTTGCACTGGAATGGTAATCCGGCTTTTTGTACCACATTTTGACATTTTCATTGTCAACACTCAAAACATCACACTTGATATGTTCATGCAATGCAGAAGGCAATGATTCATTGTCACTTGTCATGTTCAGGCAATTTCGCATCAAATGTCAAATGATTCTTTTTGTCAAGCACAGTTCAGGACATAGAATACCACTTTTTCAAATGATCATGTCATACGTCATGTCAATGCAAGGTAGCTGCGGTTACTGACCTAAAACATGTCAGAACGTTCTGGTAATACGACTCGTTAACAAAACTGCATGTTTTTGCACTGGAATGGTAATCCGGCTTTTTGTACCACATTTTGACATTTTCATTGTCAACACTCAAAACATCACACTTGATATGTTCATGCAATGCAGAAGGCAATGATTCATTGTCACTTGTCATGTTCAGGCAATTTCGCATCAAATGTCAAATGATTCTTTTTGTCAAGCACAGTTCAGGACATAGAATACCACTTTTTCAAATGATCATGTCATACGTCATGTCAATGCAAGGTAGCTGCGGTTACTGACCTAAAACATGTCAGAACGTTCTGGTACATTACATTTACATTTATGCATTTAGCAGACGCTTTTATCCAAAGCGACTTACAACTCATCAACTATCAATTGTTCCGGACCAGTCTCCCCTAGAGCAACTTAGGGTTAAGTGCCTTGCTCAAGGGCACAACGGTGGCAGCCGGGATTCGAACCCAAAACTTTCAGGCTACTTACACACTAGTCAGGTTCCTTAACCACTACGCTACCACCACCCCTGGTAATACGACTCGTTAACAAAACTGCATGTTTTTGCACTGGAATGGTAATCCGGCTTTTTGTACCACATTTTGACATTTTCATTGTCAACACTCAAAACATCACACTTGATATGTTCATGCAATGCAGAAGGCAATGATTCATTGTCACTTGTCATGTTCAGGCAATTT
Source organism: Tenualosa ilisha (assembly GCA_015244755.2). Classification (NCBI taxonomy): domain Eukaryota; kingdom Metazoa; phylum Chordata; class Actinopteri; order Clupeiformes; family Clupeidae; genus Tenualosa; species Tenualosa ilisha. The sequence goes on from PYXC01000943.1 coordinate 3,206, forward strand.
CGCATCAATTGTCAAATGATTCTTTTTGTCAAGCACAGTTCAGGACATAGAATACCACTTTTTCAAATGATCATGTCATACGTCATGTCAATGCAAGGTAGCTGCGGTTACTGACCTAAAACATGTCAGAATTTCTGGTACATTACATTTACATTTATGCATTTAGCAGACGCTTTTATCCAAGCGACTTACAACTCATCAACTATCAATTGTTCCGGACCAGTCTCCCCTAGAGCAACTTAGGGTTAAGTGCCTTGCTCAAGGGCACAACGGTGGCAGCCGGGATTCGAACCCAAAACTTTCAGGCTACTTACACACTAGTCAGGTTCCTTAACCACTACGCTACCACCCCTGGTAATACGATCGTTAACAAAACTGCATGTTTTTGCACTGGAATGGTAATCCGGCTTTTTGTACCACATTTTGACATTTTCATTGTCAACACTCAAAACATCACACTTGATATGTTCATGCAATGCAGAAGGCAATGATTCATTGTCACTTGTCATGTTCAGGCAATTTCGCATCAAATGTCAAATGATTCTTTTTGTCAAGCACAGTTCAGGACATAGAATACCACTTTTTCAAATGATCATGTCATACGTCATGTCAATGCAAGGTAGCTGCGGTTACTGACATGTCAGAATGTTCTGGTACATTACATTTACATTTACATTTATGCATTTAGCAGACGCTTTTATCCAAAGCGACTTACAACTCATCAACTATCAATTGTTCCGGGCCAGTCTCCCCTAGAGCAACTTAGGGTTAAGTGCCTTGCTCAAGGGCACAACGGTGGCAGCCGGGATTCGAACCCAAAACTTTCCAGGCTAATTACACACTAGGCAGGTTCCTTAACCACTACGCTACCACCACCCCTGATAATAGGACTCGTTAACAAAACTGCATGTTTTTGCACTGGAATGGTAATCCGGCTTTTTGTACCACATTTTGACATTTTCATTGTCAACACTCAAAACATCACACTTGATATGTTCATGCAATGCAGAAGGCAATGATTCATTGTCACTTGTCATGTTCAGGCAATTTCGCATCAAATGTCAAATGATTCTTTTTGTCAAGCACAGTTCAGGACATAGAATACCACTTTTTCAAATGATCATGTCATACGTCATGTCAATGCAAGGTAGCTGCGGTTACTGACCTAAAACATGTCAGAACGTTCTGGTAATACGACTCGTTAACAAAACTGCATGTTTTTTGCACTGGAATGGTAATCCGGCTTTTTGTACCACATTTTGACATTTTCATTGTCAACACTCAAAACATCACACTTGATATGTTCATGCAATGCAGAAGGCAATGATTCATTGTCACTTGTCATGTTCAGGCAATTTCGCATCAAATGTCAAATGATTCCTTTTTGGTCAAGCACAGTTCAGGACATAGAATACCACTTTTTCAAAATGATCATGTCATACGTCATGTCAATGCAAGGTAGCTGCGGTTACTGACCTAAAACATGTCAGAATGTTCTGGTACATTACTTTACATTTACATTTATGCATTTAGCAGACGCTTTTATCCAAAGCGACTTACAACTCATCAACTATCATTGTTCCGGGCCAGCCCCCCCTAGAGCAACTTGGGGTTAAGTGCCTTGCTCAAGGGCACAACGGTGGCAGCCGGGATTCGAACCCAAAACTTTCCAGGCTAATTACACACTAGGCAGGTTCCTTAACCACTACGCTACCACCACCCCTGGTAATAGGACTCGTTAACAAAACTGCATGTTTTTGCACTGGAATGGTAATCCGGCTTTTTGTACCACATTTTGACATTTTCATTGTCAACACTCAAAACATCCCACTTGATATGTTCATGCAATGCAGAAGGCAATGATTCATTGTCACTTGTCATGTTCAGGCAATTTCGCATCAAATGTCAAATGATTCTTTTGTCAAGCACAGTTCAGGACATAGAATACCACTTTTCAAATGATCATGTCATACGTCATGTCAATGCAAGGTAGCTGCGGTTACTGACATGTCAGAATGTTCTGGTACATTACATTTAATTTACATTTATGCATTTAGCAGACGCTTTTATCCAAAGCGACTTACACTCATCAACTATCAATTGTTCCGGGCCAGTCTCCCTAGAGCAACTTAGGGTTAAGTGCCTTGCTCAAGGCACAACGGTGGCAGCCGGATTCGAACCCAAAACTTTCCAGGCTAATTACACACTAGGCAGGTTCCTTAACCACTACGCTACCACCACCCTGGTAATACGACTCGTTAACAAAACTGCATGTTTTTGCACTGGAATGGTAATCCGGCTTTTTGTACCACATTTTGACATTTTCATTGTCAACACTCAAAACATCACACTTGATATGTTCATGCAATGCAGAAGGCAATGATTCATTGTCACTTGTCATGTTCAGGCAATTTCGCATCAAATGTCAAATGATTCTTTTTGTCAAGCACAGTTCAGGACATAGAATACCACTTTTTCAAATGATCATGTCAAACGTCATGTCAATGCAAGGTAGCTGCGGTTACTGACCTAAAACATGTCAGAACGTTCCTGGTAATACGACTCGTTAACAAAACTGCATGTTTTTGCACTGGAATGGTAATCGGCTTTTTGTACACATTTTGACATTTTCATTGTCAACACTCAAAACATCACACTTGATATGTTCATGCAATGCAGAAGGCAATGATTCATTGTCACTTGTCATGTTCAGGCAATTTCGCATCAAATGTCAAATGATTCTTTTGTCAAGCACAGTTCAGGACATAGAAACCACTTTTTCAAATGATCATGTCATACGTCATGTCAATGCAAGGTAGCTGCGGTACTGACTAAAACATGTCAGAATGTTCTGGTACATTACATTTACATTTACATTTATGCATTTAGCAGACGTTTTATCCAAAGCGACTTACACTCATCAACTATCAATTGTTCCGGGCCAGTCTCCCTAGAGCAACTTAGGTTAAGTGCCTTGCTCAAGGGCACAACGGTGGCAGCCGGGATTCGAACCCAAAACTTTCCAGGCTAATTACACACTAGGCAGGTTCCTTAACACTACGCTACACCACCCTGGTAATAGACTCGTTAACAAAACTGCATGTTTTTGCACTGGAATGGTAATCCGGCTTTTTGTACCACATTTTGACATTTTCATTGTCAACACTCAAAACATCACACTTGATATGTTCATGCAATGCAGAAGGCAATGATTCATTGTCACTTGTCATGTTCAGGCAATTTCGCATCAAATGTCAAATGATTCTTTTTGTCAAGCACAGTTCAGGACATAGAATACCACTTTTTCAAATGATCATGTCATACGTCATGTCAATGCAAGGTAGCTGCGGTTACTGACCTAAAACATGTCAGAACGTTCTGGTAATACGACTCGTTAACAAAACTGCATGTTTTTGCACTGGAATGGTAATCCGGCTTTTTGTACCACATTTTGACATTTTCATTGTCAACACTCAAAACATCACACTTGATATGTTCATGCAATGCAGAAGGCAATGATTCATTGTCACTTGTCATGTTCAGGCAATTTCGCATCAAATGTCAAATGATTCTTTTTGTCAAGCACAGTTCAGGACATAGAATACCACTTTTTCAAATGATCATGTCATACGTCATGTCAATGCAAGGTAGCTGCGGTTACTGACCTAAAACATGTCAGAACGTTCTGGTAATACGACTCGTTAACAAAACTGCATGTTTTTGCACTGGAATGGTAATCCGGCTTTTTGTACCACATTTTGACATTTTCATTGTCAACACTCAAAACATCACACTTGATATGTTCATGCAATGCAGAAGGCAATGATTCATTGTCACTTGTCATGTTCAGGCAATTTCGCATCAAATGTCAAATGATTCTTTTTGTCAAGCACAGTTCAGGACATAGAATACCACTTTTTCAAATGATCATGTCATACGTCATGTCAATGCAAGGTAGCTGCGGTTACTGACCTAAAACATGTCAGAACGTTCTGGTAATACGACTCGTTAACAAAACTGCATGTTTTTGCACTGGAATGGTAATCCGGCTTTTTGTACCACATTTTGACATTTTCATTGTCAACACTCAAAACATCACACTTGATATGTTCATGCAATGCAGAAGGCAATGATTCATTGTCACTTGTCATGTTCAGGCAATTTCGCATCAAATGTCAAATGATTCTTTTTGTCAAGCACAGTTCAGGACATAGAATACCACTTTTTCAAATGATCATGTCATACGTCATGTCAATGCAAGGTAGCTGCGGTTACTGACCTAAAACATGTCAGAATGTTCTGGTACATTACATTTACATTACATTGATGCATTTAGCAGACGCTTTTATCCAAAGCGACTTACAACTCATCAACTATCAATTGTTCCGGGCCAGTCTCCCCTAGAGCAACTTAGGGTTAAGTGCCTTGCTCAAGGGCACAACGGTGGCAGCCGGGATTCGAACCAAAACTTTCCAGGCTAATTACACACTAGGCAGGTTCCTTAACCACTACGCTACACCACCCTGGTAATAGACTCGTTAACAAAACTGCATGTTTTTGCACTGGAATGGTAATCCGGCTTTTTGTACCACATTTTGACATTTTCATTGTCAACACTCAAAACATCACACTTGATATGTTCATGCAATGCAGAAGGCAATGATTCATTGTCACTTGTCATGTTCAGGCAATTTCGCATCAAATGTCAAATGATTCTTTTTGTCAAGCACAGTTCAGGACATAGAATACCACTTTTTCAAATGATCATGTCATACGTCATGTCAATGCAAGGTAGCTGCGGTTACTGACCTAAAACATGTCAGAACGTTCTGGTAATACGACTCGTTAACAAAACTGCATGTTTTTGCACTGGAATGGTAATCCGGCTTTTTGTACCACATTTTGACATTTTCATTGTCAACACTCAAAACATCACACTTGATATGTTCATGCAATGCAGAAGGCAATGATTCATTGTCACTTGTCATGTTCAGGCAATTTCGCATCAAATGTCAAATGATTCTTTTTGTCAAGCACAGTTCAGGACATAGAATACCACTTTTTCAAATGATCATGTCATACGTCATGTCAATGCAAGGTAGCTGCGGTTACTGACCTAAAACATGTCAGAACGTTCTGGTAATACGACTCGTTAACAAAACTGCATGTTTTTGCACTGGAATGGTAATCCGGCTTTTTGTACCACATTTTGACATTTTCATTGTCAACACTCAAAACATCACACTTGATATGTTCATGCAATGCAGAAGGCAATGATTCATTGTCACTTGTCATGTTCAGGCAATTTCGCATCAAATGTCAAATGATTCTTTTTGTCAAGCACAGTTCAGGACATAGAATACCACTTTTTCAAATGATCATGTCATACGTCATGTCAATGCAAGGTAGCTGCGGTTACTGACCTAAAACATGTCAGAATGTTCTGGTACATTACATTTACATTTACATTTATGCATTTAGCAGACGCTTTTATCCAAAGCGACTTACAACTCATCAACTATCAATTGTTCCGGGCCAGTCTCCCCTAGAGCAACTTAGGGTTAAGTGCCTTGCTCAAGGGCACAACGGTGGCAGCCGGGATTCGAACCCAAAACTTTCCAGGCTAATTACACACTAGGCAGGTTCCTTAACCACTACGCTACCACCACCCCTGGTAATACGACTCGTTAACAAAACTGCATGTTTTTGCACTGGAATGGTAATCCGGCTTTTTGTACCACATTTTGACATTTTCATTGTCAACACTCAAAACATCACACTTGATATGTTCATGCAATGCAGAAGGCAATGATTCATTGTCACTTGTCATGTTCAGGCAATTTCGCATCAAATGTCAAATGATTCTTTTTGTCAAGCACAGTTCAGGACATAGAATACCACTTTTTCAAATGATCATGTCATACGTCATGTCAATGCAAGGTAGCTGCGGTTACTGACCTAAAAACATGTCAGAACGTTCTGGTAATACGACTCGTTAACAAAACTGCATGTTTTTGCACTGGAATGGTAATCCGGCTTTTTGTACCACATTTTGACATTTTCATTGTCAACACTCAAAACATCACACTTGATATGTTCATGCAATGCAGAAGGCAATGATTCATTGTCACTTGTCATGTTCAGGCAATTTCGCATCAAATGTCAAATGATTCTTTTTGTCAAGCACAGTTCAGGACATAGAATACCACTTTTTCAAATGATCATGTCATACGTCATGTCAATGCAAGGTAGCTGCGGTTACTGACCTAAAACATGTCAGAACGTTCTGGTAATACGACTCGTTAACAAAACTGCATGTTTTTGCACTGGAATGGTAATCCGGCTTTTTGTACCACATTTTGACATTTTCATTGTCAACACTCAAAACATCACACTTGATATGTTCATGCAATGCAGAAGGCAATGATTCATTGTCACTTGTCATGTTCAGGCAATTTCGCATCAAATGTCAAATGATTCTTTTTGTCAAGCACAGTTCAGGACATAGAATACCACTTTTTCAAATGATCATGTCATACGTCATGTCAATGCAAGGTAGCTGCGGTTACTGACCTAAAACATGTCAGAATGTTCTGGTACATTACATTTACATTTACATTTATGCATTTAGCAGACGCTTTTATCCAAAGCGACTTACAACTCATCAACTATCAATTGTTCCGGGCCAGTCTCCCCTAGAGCAACTTAGGGTTAAGTGCCTTGCTCAAGGGCACAACGGTGGCAGCGGGATTCGAACCAAAACTTTCCAGGCTAATTACACACTAGGCAGGTTCCTTAACCACTACGCTACCACCACCCCTGGTAATAGACTCGTTAACAAAACTGCATGTTTTTGCACTGGAATGGTAATCCGGCTTTTTGTACCACATTTTGACATTTTCATTGTCAACACTCAAAACATCACACTTGATATGTTCATGCAATGCAGAAGGCAATGATTCATTGTCACTTGTCATGTTCAGGCAATTTCGCATCAAATGTCAAATGATTCTTTTTGTCAAGCACAGTTCAGGACATAGAATACCACTTTTTCAAATGATCATGTCATACGTCATGTCAATGCAAGGTAGCTGCGGTTACTGACCTAAAACATGTCAGAACGTTCTGGTAATACGACTCGTTAACAAAACTGCATGTTTTTGCACTGGAATGGTAATCCGGCTTTTTGTACCACATTTTGACATTTTCATTGTCAACACTCAAAACATCACACTTGATATGTTCATGCAATGCAGAAGGCAATGATTCATTGTCACTTGTCATGTTCAGGCAATTTCGCATCAAATGTCAAATGATTCTTTTTGTCAAGCACAGTTCAGGACATAGAATACCACTTTTTCAAATGATCATGTCATACGTCATGTCAATGCAAGGTAGCTGCGGTTACTGACCTAAAACATGTCAGAACGTTCTGGTAATACGACTCGTTAACAAAACTGCATGTTTTTGCACTGGAATGGTAATCCGGCTTTTTGTACCACATTTTGACATTTTCATTGTCAACACTCAAAACATCACACTTGATATGTTCATGCAATGCAGAAGGCAATGATTCATTGTCACTTGTCATGTTCAGGCAATTTCGCATCAAATGTCAAATGATTCTTTTTGTCAAGCACAGTTCAGGACATAGAATACCACTTTTTCAAATGATCATGTCATACGTCATGTCAATGCAAGGTAGCTGCGGTTACTGACCTAAAACATGTCAGAATGTTCTGGTACATTACATTACATTACATTTATGCATTTAGCAGACGCTTTTATCCAAAGCGACTTACAACTCATCAACTATCAATTGTTCCGGGACAGTCTCCCCTAGAGCAACTTAGGGTTAAGTGCCTTGCTCAAGGGCACAACGGTGGCAGCCGGGATTCGAACCCAAAACTTTCCAGGCTAATTACACACTAGGCAGGTTCCTTAACCACTACGCTACCACCACCCCTGGTAATAGGACTCGTTAACAAAACTGCATGTTTTTGCACTGGAATGGTAATCCGGCTTTTTGTACCACATTTTGACATTTTCATTGTCAACACTCAAAACATCACACTTGATATGTTCATGCAATGCAGAAGGCAATGATTCATTGTCACTTGTCATGTTCAGGCAATTTCGCATCAAATGTCAAATGATTCTTTTTGTCAAGCACAGTTCAGGACATAGAATACCACTTTTTCAAATGATCATGTCATACGTCATGTCAATGCAAGGTAGCTGCGGTTACTGACCTAAAACATGTCAGAACGTTCTGGTAATACGACTCGTTAACAAAACTGCATGTTTTTGCACTGGAATGGTAATCCGGCTTTTTGTACCACATTTTGACATTTTCATTGTCAACACTCAAAACATCACACTTGATATGTTCATGCAATGCAGAAGGCAATGATTCATTGTCACTTGTCATGTTCAGGCAATTTCGCATCAAATGTCAAATGATTCTTTTGTCAAGCACAGTTCAGGACATAGAATACCACTTTTCAAATGATCATGTCATACGTCATGTCAATGCAAGGTAGCTGCGGTTACTGACCTAAAACATGTCAGAATGTTCTGGTACATTACATTTACATTTATGCATTTAGCAGACGCTTTTATCCAAAGCGACTTACAACTCATCAACTATCAATTGTTCCGGGCCAGTCTCCCCTAGAGCAACTTAGGGTTAAGTGCCTTGCTCAAGGGCACAACGGTGGCAGCCGGGATTCGAACCCAAAACTTTCCAGGCTAATTACACACTAGGCAGGTTCCTTAACCACTACGCTACCACCACCCTGGTAATAGACTCGTTAACAAAACTGCATGTTTTTGCACTGGAATGGTAATCCGGCTTTTTGTACCACATTTTGACATTTTCATTGTCAACACTCAAAACATCACACTTGATATGTTCATGCAATGCAGAAGGCAATGATTCATTGTCACTTGTCATGTTCAGGCAATTTCGCATCAAATGTCAAATGATTCTTTTTGTCAAGCACAGTTCAGGACATAGAATACCACTTTTTCAAATGATCATGTCATACGTCATGTCAATGCAAGGTAGCTGCGGTTACTGACCTAAAACATGTCAGAACGTTCTGGTAATACGACTCGTTAACAAAACTGCATGTTTTTGCACTGGAATGGTAATCCGGCTTTTTGTACCACATTTTGACATTTTCATTGTCAACACTCAAAACATCACACTTGATATGTTCATGCAATGCAGAAGGCAATGATTCATTGTCACTTGTCATGTTCAGGCAATTTCGCATCAAATGTCAAATGATTCTTTTTGTCAAGCACAGTTCAGGACATAGAATACCACTTTTTCAAATGATCATGTCATACGTCATGTCAATGCAAGGTAGCTGCGGTTACTGACCTAAAACATGTCAGAACGTTCTGGTAATACGACTCGTTAACAAAACTGCATGTTTTTGCACTGGAATGGTAATCCGGCTTTTTGTACCACATTTTGACATTTTCATTGTCAACACTCAAAACATCACACTTGATATGTTCATGCAATGCAGAAGGCAATGATTCATTGTCACTTGTCATGTTCAGGCAATTTCGCATCAAATGTCAAATGATTCTTTTTGTCAAGCACAGTTCAGGACATAGAATACCACTTTTTCAAATGATCATGTCATACGTCATGTCAATGCAAGGTAGCTGCGGTTACTGACCTAAAACATGTCAGAACGTTCTGGTAATACGACTCGTTAACAAAACTGCATGTTTTTGCACTGGAATGGTAATCCGGCTTTTTGTACCACATTTTGACATTTTCATTGTCAACACTCAAAACATCACACTTGATATGTTCATGCAATGCAGAAGGCAATGATTCATTGTCACTTGTCATGTTCAGGCAATTTCGCATCAAATGTCAAATGATTCTTTTTGTCAAGCACAGTTCAGGACATAGAATACCACTTTTTCAAATGATCATGTCATACGTCATGTCAATGCAAGGTAGCTGCGGTTACTGACCTAAAACATGTCAGAACGTTCTGGTAATACGACTCGTTAACAAAACTGCATGTTTTTGCACTGGAATGGTAATCCGGCTTTTTGTACCACATTTTGACATTTTCATTGTCAACACTCAAAACATCACACTTGATATGTTCATGCAATGCAGAAGGCAATGATTCATTGTCACTTGTCATGTTCAGGCAATTTCGCATCAAATGTCAAATGATTCTTTTTGTCAAGCACAGTTCAGGACATAGAATACCACTTTTTCAAATGATCATGTCATACGTCATGTCAATGCAAGGTAGCTGCGGTTACTGACCTAAAACATGTCAGAACGTTCTGGTAATACGACTCGTTAACAAAACTGCATGTTTTTGCACTGGAATGGTAATCCGGCTTTTTGTACCACATTTTGACATTTTCATTGTCAACACTCAAAACATCACACTTGATATGTTCATGCAATGCAGAAGGCAATGATTCATTGTCACTTGTCATGTTCAGGCAATTTCGCATCAAATGTCAAATGATTCTTTTTGTCAAGCACAGTTCAGGACATAGAATACCACTTTTTCAAATGATCATGTCATACGTCATGTCAATGCAAGGTAGCTGCGGTTACTGACCTAAAACATGTCAGAACGTTCTGGTAATACGACTCGTTAACAAAACTGCATGTTTTTGCACTGGAATGGTAATCCGGCTTTTTGTACCACATTTTGACATTTTCATTGTCAACACTCAAAACATCACACTTGATATGTTCATGCAATGCAGAAGGCAATGATTCATTGTCACTTGTCATGTTCAGGCAATTTCGCATCAAATGTCAAATGATTCTTTTTGTCAAGCACAGTTCAGGACATAGAATACCACTTTTTCAAATGATCATGTCATACGTCATGTCAATGCAAGGTAGCTGCGGTTACTGACCTAAAACATGTCAGAACGTTCTGGTAATACGACTCGTTAACAAAACTGCATGTTTTTGCACTGGAATGGTAATCCGGCTTTTTGTACCACATTTTGACATTTTCATTGTCAACACTCAAAACATCACACTTGATATGTTCATGCAATGCAGAAGGCAATGATTCATTGTCACTTGTCATGTTCAGGCAATTTCGCATCAAATGTCAAATGATTCTTTTTGTCAAGCACAGTTCAGGACATAGAATACCACTTTTTCAAATGATCATGTCATACGTCATGTCAATGCAAGGTAGCTGCGGTTACTGACCTAAAACATGTCAGAATGTTTGGTACATTACATTACATTTACATTTATGCATTTAGCAGACGCTTTTATCCAAAGCGACTTACAACTCATCAACTATCAATTGTTCCGGCCAGTCTCCCTAGAGCAACTTAGGGTTAAGTGCTTGCTCAAGGGCACAACGGTGGCAGCCGGGATTCGAACCAAAACTTTCCAGGCTAATTACACACTAGCAGGTTCCTTAACCACTACGTACCACCACCCCTGGTAATACGACTCGTTAACAAAACTGCATGTTTTTGCACTGGAATGGTAATCCGGCTTTTTGTACCACATTTTGACATTTTCATTGTCAACACTCAAAACATCACACTTGATATGTTCATGCAATGCAGAAGGCAATGATTCATTGTCACTTGTCATGTTCAGGCAATTTCGCATCAAATGTCAAATGATTCTTTTTGTCAAGCACAGTTCAGGACATAGAATACCACTTTTTCAAATGATCATGTCATACGTCATGTCAATGCAAGGTAGCTGCGGTTACTGACCTAAAACATGTCAGAATGTCTGTAATACATTACATTTACATATATTTAGCAGACTATCCAAAGCGATTAAACTCATCAACTATCAATTGTTCCGCAGTCTCCCTAGACTTGTTAATGCTTGTAAGCCAACGGTGCAGGGATCGAACCAAACTTCAGCTATTACGTTCTTTAGCACCTGGTAGACTCGTAACAACTGCAGTTTGACTGAATGGTAATCCGGCTTTTTGTACCACATTTTGACATTTTCATTGTCAACACTCAAAACATCACACTTGATATGTTCATGCAATGCAGAAGGCAATGATTCATTGTCACTTGTCATGTTCAGGCAATTTCGCATCAAATGTCAAATGATTCTTTTTGTCAAGCACAGTTCAGGACATAGAATACCACTTTTTCAAATGATCATGTCATACGTCATGTCAATGCAAGGTAGCTGCGGTTACTGACCTAAAACATGTCAGAACGTTCTGGTAATACGACTCGTTAACAAAACTGCATGTTTTTGCACTGGAATGGTAATCCGGCTTTTTGTACCACATTTTGACATTTTCATTGTCAACACTCAAAACATCACACTTGATATGTTCATGCAATGCAGAAGGCAATGATTCATTGTCACTTGTCATGTTCAGGCAATTTCGCATCAAATGTCAAATGATTCTTTTTGTCAAGCACAGTTCAGGACATAGAATACCACTTTTTCAAATGATCATGTCATACGTCATGTCAATGCAAGGTAGCTGCGGTTACTGACCTAAAACATGTCAGAACGTTCTGGTAATACGACTCGTTAACAAAACTGCATGTTTTTGCACTGGAATGGTAATCCGGCTTTTTGTACCACATTTTGACATTTTCATTGTCAACACTCAAAACATCACACTTGATATGTTCATGCAATGCAGAAGGCAATGATTCATTGTCACTTGTCATGTTCAGGCAATTTCGCATCAAATGTCAAATGATTCTTTTTGTCAAGCACAGTTCAGGACATAGAATACCACTTTTTCAAATGATCATGTCATACGTCATGTCAATGCAAGGTAGCTGCGGTTACTGACCTAAAACATGTCAGAACGTTCTGGTAATACGACTCGTTAACAAAACTGCATGTTTTTGCACTGGAATGGTAATCCGGCTTTTTGTACCACATTTTGACATTTTCATTGTCAACACTCAAAACATCACACTTGATATGTTCATGCAATGCAGAAGGCAATGATTCATTGTCACTTGTCATGTTCAGGCAATTTCGCATCAAATGTCAAATGATTCTTTTGTCAAGCACAGTTCAGGACATAGAATACCACTTTTCAAATGATCATGTCATACGTCATGTCAATGCAAGGTAGCTGCGGTTACTGACCTAAAACATGTCAGAATGTTCTGGTACATTACATTTACATTTACATTTATGCATTTAGCAGACGCTTTTATCCAAAGCGACTTACAACTCATCAACTATCAATTGTTCCGGCCAGTCTCCCCTAGAGAAACTTAGGGTTAAGTGCCTTGCTCAAGGGCACAACGGTGGCAGCCGGGATTCGAACCCAAAACTTTCCAGGCTACTTACACACTAGGCAGGTTCCTTAACCACTACGCTACCACCACCCCTGGTAATGCGACTCGTTAACAAAACTGCATGTTTTTGCACTGGAATGGTAATCCGGCTTTTTGTACCACATTTTTGACATTTTCATTGTCAACACTCAAAACATCACACTTGATATGTTCATGCAATGCAGAAGGCAATGATTCATTGTCACTTGTCATGTTCAGGCAATTTCGCATCAAATGTCAAATGATTCTTTTTGTCAAGCACAGTTCAGGACATAGAATACCACTTTTTCAAATGATCATGTCATACGTCATGTCATGCAAGGTAGCTGCGGTTACTGACCTAAAACATGTCAGAACGTTCTGGTAA
>PYXC01000946.1:0-25000 GCA_015244755.2 Tenualosa ilisha
GCATCCACCCTCACCCACCTAAGGAAGCCTACAAACTCTGAATCTCTTCCCCCGATGCGGTCGGCCAGCCCTGGAGCTCTCCGACAAGATGAAGGGCCTCTCATGCACAGGGTTATGTCTGGGGAAGATGATTCATTCTGCTCTGTGTGTGTGTGTGTTATGCATTTGTGTTAGTGATGTGTGTGTGTGTGTGTGTGTGTGTGTACAAACTGATGGACACCCAAAGAGAGATGTAAAAAAGGAGACTAACTATGTTTGCACAGCAGGTCTCTAAGACAGGCCAACAGTCTAAGACACATGTTCTCTGTGTGTGTGTGTGTGTGTGTGTGTGTGTGTGTGTGTGTGTGTGTGTCTGTCTAACTGACTAACCTTACGTAGCAGGTCTCTAAGGCTGGCCACCTCTAAGACACAAACTCCGTGTATGTGTGTGTGTGTGTGTGTGTGTGTGTGTATGTCACTAATTGACTAACCTTGCGTAGCAGGTCTCTAAGGCTGGCCACCTCTTTCTGGAGGTCTCCAGTCTGAGCCACCAGCTCTGCATGTGTGTACATACGTGTGTGTGTGACTAACCTTCTGCAGTAGATCTCTAAGGCAGGCCACCTCTTTCTGGAGGTCACCAGTCTGAGCCACCAGGTCTGTGCAGATGGCCTGAGCCTCCTTCTTGGGGTCCCACGTCAGGACCAGCTGTGGAACACAGGGCACAGTGCCTTAGAAACACACACACACTAACACGCACACACTTCTGATACTTAACCAAGATCAGGTCTGTTCTTTGTGCCAACCTTGTGACAAGCTGTGCAGACAGCCAAGACCAGAGCAAAATATATTGTACGGTTGCTCTACAACCCTCAGATGATGACACTGGTATTGGACATCTCATGGCTTAAGAGCCCTAACAAATCAGCAACATGACCCAAAACCATGTTCCAGTTCTGCTGAGCATTTCAGGAGTGGGTTGGTTTGTATGGGGTGTATGTCAGTGAACAAAGACCGTTTCAGGCTGTGTGTGTGTGTGTGTGTGTGTGTGTGTGTGTGTGTGTGTTAGGGGTACCTCACAAGCATTGCGGGGGAAACGGCCAATGACGTCTCTCACCGTGTCCGTCAGGTAGCAGCACTGCTGTCTCAAGCTGATGAGGAAGGTGTAGAGCTCTTCGCTCCTATGCAAGCACAACACACCTGTGCAAATGAGTTCACCTGGCCTGATTTTCAGCCTCACTTGTGTCCTGCCTGTTTGGGCCACTGCACATGTGCATGCATGCTCACGGTGAGGCAAGATGCTTTCAGACATGCATCGGGGTTGCACTCATTAAAATCATTCAAACAAGTGAGAACGGTCAGTATACTTCATTCCAGATCGGTCTGGAGCAGCAGCAGCCATGTGCCGTGACATCATTGTTAATGTGGGCCTTTTGTTTGGAACAAATACAGAGCAGAGCATCAAAGAGCACATAAACAGACATCCATACTATTGTTAGGGGAGACGGAAGTGCTCACAGTCTCCGGTAATGGGACACATGATTTTCTTAGACAGCGGGCTAATTAGCCTCAGTATGCAGCAACACACAGCAACATGCGCACACACACACATATATACAGGGCTTGAATCATATTTACCATAAAATTTTGCACTGAACAAAACATTTTCCATTCCAAATGCCATATGGGTCCAGCAAATCCTTTATCCCAGTCTAGTAATGCAGCATAGACCAGGACTGTCATGGTTGTTAGGCTGAGAAACAAAAAACAGCCGCAATACAGAGTGTGTGTGTGCGTGCGTGCGTGTGTGCATGTGTGTGTTTGTGTGTGTGTGTGCGTGCGTGCGTGCGCGTGTGCTTGTGTGTGTGTGTGTGCGTGCGTGCGTGTTGGAGAGGGAGAAGGCACACATGTCTGCTGTGCAGTGCTGCTCGTTGTTAGTAACAAGCTGAGAAGAAGCCCAGTGGCCGGTGCAGATCAGCTCAGTCAAAGAGATGCCCCCTCTGCTCGTACTCTAGCCAGAGCTTTACAAGAGATCAGTCTTCAACATGATGGATGGCCACCATTTCTCTTTTTAAAGAGGCGACATTTGTGAAGTCTCTGGCCTGGTACACTGGCTCTTGTGTGAGCTGCATGTTGAGGCCAACGCCAAGCTGGCAATGTTGTTCGTGTTACTCTAACAGTGTGTCGCCTGACAACGCCCCCCCCACGGCAGCCGTTTTCTTATTCTAACACTCTGTCAGCGGCTGTGGTAAACACTGTCAGGCAGTGAGGAGCTCCTATCTCCTGCAGGACGATGAGACGGCCTCAGAGCATCGCTGTGTTAGTTTATCTAGGGGGTGAGAGACTGATAGACTCCGACACGCTTGCTTAAGTGCTAGAGGAGGGGGACCTGATGAACTGATCCATCTGTCTTTATCAGCGAAACTTCTCTGGGTGGCCACTGACAGATCCCCCGCCCCCCAAACACCATCTCAACCTCTCTCCACCACACCGAAAGCTAACCACCACCCCAAAACACACACACACACAAACCACCCCTAGCCCCCTGCAGAGGCTCCTTTCGACACATTTCATGTTCCCCGAGTCCCCGTGTCTCGTAGAGTCCCTTGTCACTCGTGAGTGGGCTCCACTCGGGAGAAATTAAAGCGTGTGGATGCCACTTGAGCTGCCCAGAGGAAGTGGGCCTGTGTCAGGCACCTCCTATTAGGCTTAAGTTATGTGCTGAAATGGTCTAGAGGAGCTGTTTACACTGACTCCCCCCCTCTGCCATTACCTGGAAATCTTCCCTGGTCCACAGGGTATTTGGGCCGCGAGGGCAGCGCGATCTCCCCCGGGGCTGTTTACAGTCCAGCCATCAGACAGGGATTTAAAGGGCTGAATTTAGCGTCGGTGGCGCAGTGCCCCTACCCCCTCCCAGGCAGGGGTCGTGGGAATTAGGCGCTCGTTAAGATTCATTAAGTGTGGGCTTGAAGTTAAACACCACGGCGCTCTGACCCACCGTTCACAGTCATCTGTCAGGGATGTAGCGCTCGGCGAGATCTCTCTGCCTCGCTCACCTCCCACCTTACAAATCATTACGCACGCTTAACCCATTACGACAAGTTCACCCAAGCGCCCGCTGCCTGCAGGACGCGCTCATCTGACTGGTCCGACAGACCCAGGGCACTTCACTTCCATTTCTGCAGCCTTGTGAAGGGCACAATGTGTTGTTCAAGCTTAAAAAAAATGTGCTACCCTTTCCTGGGTCTTACAACACCTTTCACTCAACCAGGCAGACAGATGGACAGACAGACAGGTTGATAGATCATCTGCTCTTTCCAAGGGAACTTCTGAGGTAAGTAAATTATCCATCAACCAGGCAGGGCTGAATACTCATGGGGAATTCATCATCCAGTGTCCCACTTAAAGAGGAATTATGGACGATCGTAGGTGAATTTACCAGCTTTGTAGTCAGGGTGGTGGTTAATGAGAGCTCTCTCGGCTCCCCCTACAGGGGAATCAATCATCCATCTGATATCTAATGGGACTGTCCTATCCGCACAAAGGCCAAAAAGCTGGAAAACTACACTATCATATGCAACCGCACACTAAAGAACCTACCCATTGTCTATGTTTTCCAGCTGAGTTAAAGTGTCCAGGTCCACCTGGTCCAGATGCATCTCCTGCACTGCAGACAGAACCTTCCTCTGGTCCTCAGGGTTGGTAATGCCAACCTAGAGAGAGACAGACACTCACCACAGGGCACCACACACCGAGTTATCTGGCTCACCACAAACCCCCCAGTCATGTGACCCACAGAGGTCATTTCCAGAATTACGGATGTGACATTTGCTAAAACTAAATGTCTCATAACATAAGCAAACAAAAAAAAAAGCTGTATTAATTACTTTTTTGTATAATTTATCACGCCACCTCTTCATGGCATCATCCACATCATACAAACACAGCATTTTCATCAGCCTTATGGATGTGACAAAGGATGACCTTTACATGAAATTGCCCCATCTCAGCAGAACACACCAGCTCAGACTGAGCCCCGAGCAGAAGGGCATTCTGACACCAGTTCCACTGTGCAGGTGAAAGCCAGAGAGAATATGTGAAAGGTCACCTTTTCCAGGTCCTGTGTCTCCATAGACAGCAGTTCGCCCCAGGTAATGTCATGCTCCTGTTCACACACAATGCATAGATATGGGATTATGGCTATAGGCTCTTGGCAGACGCCTTCATCCAAAGCAGCAAACAGAAACACTATACTACAAAAACAAAAAAAAAGTACTTGGCTAAAGTTTACAATGTACATATAGAGAAATTAACTATTTTTTTAATTGAAACAGAGAAATAAAACACTCAGTGAAACAGTAAGGCAGCCCCATTCGTACAGAGGGACATCTCCCTCCGATGTTTTGCGTAATACAAGTCAACATGTACTCACTAGTATGACGCCATACTCACCATTATGATGTCAGAGAGGTATTCCAAATTCAGACCATGTAGAAGCAATTCAATGTCACACAATTTTGCAGAGCTGTGAGACAATGACAAGTATTTAAACCCACACACTTATTCCGATATTTCTTAGCTCTGCAAAAAAGAATAAGTAAAGATTACCTGAAAAATTGGTAGAGACTTGCTGCCTCAAATTAGTTGAGTAAAGATAACTCTCTCTTTAGTCTCTTTCGAGTTATGGGAAACATTAATGGCACATTTATGATACAGCTCATAACTTGAAAGTGACTAGTTACTTTTACTTAACTCATTTCAGGCAATGAATAAGCTTAACTTATTCTTTTTTACAGCGAGGTACTCAAATGTTCCACCATTCCTAATGTATGTGCAATCAAAAATGGCATTGATATTTGCACTTTCCAACCATGTTCTACTAGATTCAAGAACACAAGCTATTTTCAATACTTGGACATATTCAAGCCTGACTTCCCCTCATGACCACAAGAGGGCAGCAGGCCCTGTGTAATGCTTAGAGGCTGGGCAGCAGCACAATCTCACCTTTCCACGGAAGCAGGCAATGGATCAGGGTTCCTCTTGAAAAATTTGAACAGGTTATCCTGCTTAGATGACTCACTGCCATTCATATCGGCACCATTTGGTGAGGCTAGAAATCTGGAAATCTGAGTTGGGAATGCAGGAGCACACCAGCGCACACACAAAAGTGTGACCGTTTGACCTCTTTTGAAATGACAGATGCAACAAAGAACATTTAACGGACACACGAGAACAGCATTATTTTTCACAAATCAGAATTTATAAACCAGCGCACCTGTGCACGCTTAAAATGCCTGGCCAGGTCGGCTGCCGTTTTGCCTGCCTTGGTTTTTAACGTCTTATCCGCACCCAGCTGAAGAAGCTTCAGCACTGCTTCATCGCGTCCGTACTGAACAGCAACCATGAGGGCCTGGTTCACACAACATCAAGGAACACATCGTCACCCATTAGTCCACATAGCATTATGACATCATGATATCTCAGCCAATGGCAATGAATCCCAATGTCTCCCCCTACCTAAGCCCTCAAAGACTTAACTTGCATCAACTGGCTTCATGATTGGCTCATAAACGCCAGCGAAGTTTTTCAAGGTGTTTTACACACACAGTAAAAATGATGTCTGTTTGCCAGCCTATTCATATGCATGCAGCCTACATGTTTAGTCCGTGTATTTGAGACTTTCTCTCTGCCAGTAATTTCCTGTGCCCAAAAGGGACTGCGAGACCTGAACCCTTAAAGCCTAAACTGACGTCAACTGGCTTCATGATTTGGGTGATCCATGCTAGTTAAGTCTTTGAGGGTTCAGGGCTTAGGGCAAGTGGGGATATTAGGACTTAGGTCATATATTTGAAGCACTTCCTTTGTTACTAATTTACTGTGCCCAAATGGCACCTGAGACTGAGCTGTACGATGAGCCAGTATGTGTGTATGATGGAACCAGTGTGTGTATGATGAACCAGTATGATGAACCAGTGTGTGTGCGATGAGCCAGTGTGTATATGATGACCCACTGTGTGTTTGATGAGACAGAGTGTGTATGATGAGACAGTGTGTGTATGATGAACCAGTATGATGAACCAGTGTGTGTATGATGAACCAGTATGATGAACCAGTGTGTATGCGATGAGCCAGTGTGTGTTTGATGAGCCAGTGTGTGTATGATGAGCCAGAGTGTGTTTGACGAGACAGAGTGTGTTTGACGAGACAGAGTGTGTTTGACGAGCCAGTTTGTGTATGACGAGCCAGTGTGTGTATGATGAGCCAGTGTGTGTGCGCACCGTGTTTCCACCCTCATCCTGGGAGTTGATCTCAGCGCCATGGGACACCAACATATTGATCACCTGGCTGTGGCCCTCACGGGCCACCATCATCAGTGATGTCATATGAGACCTGATTTCTCACACACACACACACACACACACACACACACACACACACAAATACAAATAAATAAATGGCCCGGGTTGTCCACTAGGGGGCAATAAAGACCAAAGAGTAGCCTTTCCCAACAAAGAAATATCAAAACATACAAAACATTCCAGCCTGAATGACAGCTTCATCTTTTTTCAATCAGGGGTTAATCAGGGATTAAGTAGTGGGGTTAATAATCAACTGAAGCTTCAGTTGAACATTAATGATATAAAATCTACCAATATGACAGGTCTTATTGACCTGTGCCAGCACTACTTCTGTTGCCATTTTATTTGCTGTACATTCAGCACACTTATAACTGTGGTGCTTTATAAAAAGGCTCATGTTACTAACATATGATATTATACATTTTACATATATTATATATTTTTTATACATATTATACAATAGGTTTTACCTAATGCCTTTGCTATACTATTGATGAGTATTTTGGATATTTTGAGCATTTTACCCAGACAAGCAGAGTTGTGAGCAACATGATTAAAGGAGAAATCTGATGCCCCATTGGTTAGCATTGGCTGCCATTTCGGTCTATGTTGCACCACATTCTCTTGTTCTCATACCTACCTACATCTCTCTGCAATGTCAAACAACAGGAATATTGAACCACATTTCTCCTTTAAGTGCACCCTTCATAACTTGCAAATCACATTAGTAGAAATTGTGATTTTTATTTAAAATGAATGAATTTCTAAGCCCTGATACTAACTAATGAGAGAACATGATGGACTGTCCTGGCCAGAGTTTAGAGTAGGCTTCACACCTTTTTAAAAGCAGGAGAGTTAACCTTGGAGTTCTTGCGTTCACGGTCAGTTTATTGCTTGTTTTCCTGGTAATGGCTTTAATAAACCTGGAAGCCTTGTGTAATATATTCAGAACTCATCAGGACAAAGACTTCCCTTGTATCGGCCTTCATGCAGGGCTGACTACATGGATGACTACATGCAAACTGCCATCAAACACATCATCCCTCAGCTCAGAGAGCAAGTCTCTCAATGTCCACAACCAGGGCTCAGGCTTCTGAGCAAAGCAGGTGCACAAAGCACTTGCATCCGCAAAGTTCCCCTCCACTTAACGCAAATTTATTCTCAGACCTGTGACCATTTCCCAAATGATTACACACTGAGGTCTGACTGATTTAACAGGGGCATTTGTATTCGTGGAAGAAGTGAGGGTCAATACGCGCATAAAATGCCTCACAGAACAATAGAGTGTGACAGACAAGTCACATGACTCATTCCTCTCCATGGCTCCAATGTGAAGAGGAATTCAAGTGTTACACAAAAAGAAGACGAATCAGTCTGCAATGGCCAGGGGCCAAGAATTTAGAATTGTCCATTGTATATGGCTGGTTGGCTCTTCCCTGGCATGTTTTAGGGGAAAAGATAGCCCTTACAAGAAGAGGCCTTTGCCAATCAAGACTTCAACCACTATTTCTGGAAAAAGTCATCTCATCCATCTCCTATATTCCATCTTCACGTGGCTTTAACAAAGCGTGCTGGGGGCGGCCATCAAAGTGACATTTTTATCAAGTCATAAATTGTAGTGCGTCAAAGGATGTGCGACAACAATCCAGGGAATTGAGCTCTGTGGGAATGTTAGTGTGGTCATTTATCAAGGGGTGGGTGACACTTCCCAGAAAGGTCTGGGATGAACTAAGAGAGGTCCAAACAGCAGCTCAGCTCAGGTGGGCAAGGACACAACCATCCTTCATGTTGACACATGCTAACTAACCACCAAATACACATTTCCTCTTTAGTGACAAAGCAGCTGATGTTTTAAATGCCATCTCTCCCACCTTCCCAGGGTGTCATGAAAAGGCGTCTATCTGCCAGAGGACAATGCAATACTGGCCCGGACAAAGTTCACTGTTGTTTGTCAGGAGAACACCTTTGAGGAACTAGAACATTTTTGTCTGATTTAAAAAAAAAAAGGAAGAACACCACAGAGACTGATCTTGATGTGCACCTGCTACAGTCTACCCCACTTTTCTAGTGTCTCAACCACATTGCTTCCCTAATATACTCATAGAAGATGGTAAAAGATGGCACCCTTTGTTATCCATAGTTAAATTGGATGCTTTCAAATGAACAGAAATTCACCCTATTCAACATAACATGTAGCCTAATGCAATTTGGACAAAAGAACATTTTCCTGTAAAAAAGCAAAATAAAATCTTTTGTATGCATATGCTGTACATATTTAAATGTAGTAAAAATACTAATGGCGATGTATTCCTATCTGAGAGGGTTGAGAGGCCAAAAAAAACAAACATTCTTTCATGCAACCACTGTGTAATGACTTGGTCTGTATTCTAGTTGTTTAGCTCACGCTTCAGGACAAAGCAGCTGGTACACATTGCCAGTTAAATATACAAGCATGTAATAGGAGTGGGTTATCCAAGCCCACTGTCTCTGGCCCACGTCTTTCTCTCCGTCTTCCCTCACCGCTGCTCAAATATTTTGTCTAGAGGAGTCCCAATTTCCTACACGTGCTCAGAGGCCATCTTGACACCCTGCTTGTTGGGTCTGCCAGCACTGTATGTACGTGTCTGCGGAGGGCATTGTCTGTTGTGACCCCATGGGGGGTGAGGTCACCAGGTCTGTCTGTCCGCCTACGCATTTCTCCACATCTTTCTGCTTCATGTCACAGCACACATGTTTAGAATCGGTGGCGGTCTGTCTGTGGGGTCTGTATGAATGCATTTCCCATAACAGGATGTGATGGTGCACAGAAATAAAATGCCAAGTGACCACGGCGCTAAAGCTGGCTAAAGGTGTTGCAGGTCACTCTGCTGCCAGAGAGTTATGACCCACACCCTGAGAAAGGCCTGAAGAGAGTCATGACCGACACGCTGAGAAAGGCCTGAACAGTGTGTTCTCTCTTTTATCTGCAAATCATCAACCCAGACTAAATCCACTAAATCAATAAATCAATGCTGAAACAGGCTTCAAGGGATTAAGTTTTCAAATCTTTAACAGGTTGGAACACAGCAAACACACACACACACACACACACTCGCAGACAGGCAGACAGACAGACACACACACACACCCTCACTTGTTGGATGCATTGGGGTTGGCACTGCGGGACAGCAGCAGTTCCACGCACTTTACGATCTTATCTTCAGACACAGCTGCCGTGCAGGCAGCCATAAGGACAGTGTAGAGATCTGTAGAAGAGAAGAGGGGGGCTCAGAGTAAGAGTGTATGGATACTGTATGTCATTGTGTTTTATGCCATTGTTCCCTCTGAGGTAAACAGAGCAAAGCACACAAAGGCATTTCCAGCGGACCAATCACTCTTCCTTAGCAGTAGGGGAACAAGCATTCTTGAACATAGGCAGTGGATCACACAGGCATTCTTTGACGATTCCATGCAATGGGAATGAATTTCACTAGCATCCATTAGCACAAGGATGAAGACAAAAGCAGATCAAAGACATAAAGCATGCAAATTGCCAATGAGATTTCTGGTCTAACTTATTTTGACTGGACAATTTCTTGGGGGGGGGGTCTGTGATTGTGACTGAAGTGGGGTTTAGATTAGGGGACGGGCTCTGGTCAGGGGGTGAGGATGCCGACACAGCCTGTTTGCGTCTGCGGTGGGCCAGGAAAATAAATAAAGGCTCCGAGCGCAGACGACAGGATGACGGCAGCACAGCGCGCTGTATACCAGCTTTATCAATCACTTCTGCATTCTTCTGCTCCAGCGGAACACAATGTAGGAAGTGGCAGCTGAACACCCCCCCCCCTTAATTATTTCCTGTCAGAGCCTGAAGCTCCAACTGCTCCCCCCACCCACTCCTCCCACAAACGCCTTCCTCCATCCCCGATTTGTGCTGGACATGGAGGAGGAATTCTCCAAATTATTTTGCTCACCTCTCTGCCAACATCCCAAGTTCAATGGGACTCAACAGATGCCTTCAATTTTTCAAAGCACAACAGAAATTGGACGTGTAAACTTAAAACACTCCAGCGGATTAATTGCGTGTTTTTTGATATTTCCCTCTTTTGCGTCACTGCCATTAAGTAATGGCAGATGAGGAAGAGGGGGACGCTGCGCTCTAATTGGCTACTATCTGTGGCCATGCAGGCGTGCAGCTGAGAGAGAATGCACACGGGAGAACCTGCCGTCAACTGTTGCACACGCTAATGAAAAACAAATGAATCCCCTGAAGGATTAAGTCTAGCCGTGCGATTCTGTTTGATATCGCACAGGATCCTGTCCCTGTGGTCGCACTCAAATCCCATTATATGCCATAACTCTAGACGGCTTAAGTCATAGCGAGGTCAACTGATGCTGTGCCAGGCACACAGCCTCTCGGCATCCTGTCCATGTAACACAGTTCCCAACCATCATTCAGTTAGGCCAAATGAGCAGGCTTAGGGAAAAATTCAATTTGGAAATGAGACACTATCTGCTACATGAGCCCATACAAGCTGAATCCAAATGTCCCCTAAGCCTTACACCCTCAAATGTGAAACTAGCATGAACAGACATCATGATTCAAGCCAACTAAATCTTCAGGTTCAGGTTCAGGGCTTAGGGTTCCACAAGGCTTAACCTTTAGTTGCATTTCCTTGGAGTAATCTCTGCCACATTATTTTAGAGTAGCGATTTTCAATGTCAGAGATCCTAATTCAACAGGTTGCTTGTCTGGAGCGTACATCCATCACTCCTTTCTGTCACCTGTAATGGATGTAGGAAGCCTTCCATTATGCCTTACCTCTACTGAAGTTGGCACTGGCCCCTCGATCCAACAGTAGTTTAGCCATGTCATAGTTACCAGCATGGACGGCGCACATCAATGGAGTCCACTCAAAACCTAAACGTGTGTCCACGTCCACACCTGCCAAGGTAAAATGTTAATATCCTGACTGACAGTCACATTGCCTTGACTGTAACTTCAGGTGCAGTTAAAGGAGAAATCCAGAGTGATTCAACACATAGCCCGGTTCTTTGAGGTCAGAGTGCTACCTGTACAAAAAAGAAAACAACATAGACCAAATAGCAACTCGGCAGCTAAAGTTATCTAAATAGGGCATAGGAAAATTAAACTCAAAATGAGTTTCTGTGCCCCATTCAGTTAGCGTTAGCTGTTAGTTCACGATTCAATCAGATTATCTTGTTCTTTTCCCTGCCGACAGCACTCTTTGACCTCACACGACAGGGCATAGAATTGATTCACACCAGAATTCTCCTTTAAAACAGCTGACAGCTTTGCTGGGTAGCATCTCTTCAGCCTTGTGATATTTATATTTGTGCATGTTTACATTAATGGTGATGGAAAAACTACAATATGACAGCTTTTGTACACTTTCTAAAGGTGACCTTGCTTTCACGGTAATGTTACAACTGAAGAGTTTCTTTGATACTTTAGGAATACCCAAAGTCAAGTCAAGCCCAGGTTCAAATAAAAGTTTGCTACATAGCCATTGCTAGTGGCGCATATTAAAACCTGCCATTGTCCAACAACTGTTCGACGACTTTGATGTCTCCTGTGTTAATAGCACGTTTCAAACTAGAGACTTTGTCCCCAGAAGGTTTTAGGTCGTCCGTCTCATGACCCTGGTAAGACACACATGTAATAAGAAACAAAGATGTCAGCTTTAAAATCTAACTTACAAATTTATTCACAGGCAGCACGTATGGTGGAAAGCTACTAGCAAGGTGGAAGGCTTGTAAGTACTTGCATTGCAGGAACTTAGCACTTCGTATTCGCAATACTGCTAACTTGGCTTGTTGGCCCAATTGTTAAATTGGGAAAAACGTAATCTCAAACAAATGTCAACTGAATTGTTATTTCAGAGTTTTGGCTATGCCAACACATCTGATGTAGGATAATTCTCTTAAGAGTGAAACGTTTTAAATACAAGTTTAACGTGAACTCCTCCTAAACTGTAATCACTCGGATGAGCAGGGCAAGCTCGCTCACGTGTTTAGTGGGGTGGTTAGCGTACTTGGTAATGTTAAGAATCCCAAAGTACATGCACCGACACAACCATCTCACCTCGTTTGAGCTTGGCTTATTCGAATATCCAATATCCCATTCATCATCACTCCCATCGCTTTCATCTCCAGCCGGGAAAGCGTACTCTGTACCATTTGACATGATGGAAGATGACAACCAACTTCACGGTAGCAAGGTGGTGGTCTCTGTGTGCGACAGGTGTTTTTTTTTTAAATAGGTGCACACGTCATCAAACGCAGACAATAAACTGCTCGGTGCAAAAATGTACACTGTAGGCCCACCCATGGGTTGACAACTAGGCCCTATTTTGCGAAAGTCAAGTTCGAATTAAAAGTCATTAAATAGGCAAATGTGATTTTGGGTGTTGTTTATGAATATGTTGTCTACCATATTTTGCATGTATTGGCTGTTAGCATCATTTCATTTTATGTTGCCAGTCTTTTACAAACCTTTAAACTACAACAAAACAATGAGGGAAGGATTTGGAAACAATTTGATTGTTAATTAGGCCAAATAAATAAATAACTGAAACACAGGAAAAGTAATGTAAATAATAACATTTTAAGGGCTGGTGGTCAAACGTGGAGCCTCTGAGGGATTATGGGAAGTATTCTTTTTGATCCCTCTGCATTCCCTTGCGATGTTTTTACATTACCTATTGTATTTTGTTGCAGCAGCATCCCTGACATCTTTACTTTGCCATTATTTTTGTTTTTATTGCGAAACTACTGTGAGGGAACAATATGAGCTCAATAGAAGAAAGATGGAGAAAACAAAATAACATAATTTAGTTGAAACTCAAAGTGGCGAAACGACACATAACAAAATAGGCTACGGTAAATAAAGGAAGGAGGGGATACCTAAGCCAGGAAGATACGTTACAACTTAAAATTAGATTTAAAACAGTGGTGGATGTAATAGGCTAAGGGATGGAGAACTGTACAGCAGCAGCGTCAGAAAACTGATTAGATATTGTGGTCCTAATCCATTCCGAATGTTATTGCACTGTAAATAGAAGTTTGCCCTTTGTCCCTGAGGCTCGCTTGAGAGGAGAAGATCGGTGAATCAGTGACATCGCCTTATCCGTTCAGAATTTTAGATGACATTTTTATATTTTTCACTCTTAGGAAAAAGGAAGGCCTAACTAATGGAGTTGAGAAGAACGGGGCTGCCAGTGGGGTGGGGGATGATAAACAGTCAAAAGTGAAGCGATTATTTCCGGTTAAAAGTAGAGTGATGCTTTCCCATTAAAAGTCTGATGTCACCACAAACTGAAATGTGTTAACTACACCACGTACCTCACATAAAGCATAATTTACACATTCAAATTGAATTTCAAAAAAGTTTCAATGGAAAAAAATATTGTGTTAAAGTCAATCAATTGTGATTGATGTTTTGTGGTGAATTATGTCTAATATTGAAAAAATAAATCATCTCAAATCACCTATAATGTTTGGTCTATGGAAGTCTGATTCTCTGCTAAGGAAATGCACAACCACTGTTTCAAACAGGTTTGCCTACAACCATCAAACCTTGGCGGAATTTAAATATGAGAAATACAGGGTATTGGCTGCATCTAGATCTTTCTTACATATCTCTCTCACATCTTAATACAGGTACATTTGATTCAAAAAGATGGTTTACAACTTGAAGAAATATATATGTCGTGTCCTAAAAGCCCATCTGTCAAATAGCTGTTTCTGTGACATCAGTTCCCAAGTGAGAGTTTCTACAGAGCCTAATCTTTACCAATCCCTTTTGTCAAAACTGGAACATGTCTCCTTGGTATGTTTGCCCAGGTTAGCTCTATGCTATTCTCTCCTCACAAGTGGTACTGTGCGATAAATGGTGGTGGTATATTTGTGTTGCCCTATCACCTTGTTGAGTTTCTTTGATAACAGACCATGTGTCTGCGCTCAGAATCATGTTCTCTCTATGACTCACCAAGACCCACTGTAAGATTCCATGGAATCGTTTCTTCGATTTTTCTTTTCTTTTTCTTTTTTTAATCTTTGCAAGAGATAACCGATATAAGCTTCAAATAGCGCCAAAGTCAGGGTGTGGATGCACAGTGTGTCCACCCAGAGAGAGCAGTGGTGAAAACCTGTGGCAAGTACTTTTAATGTTTTGGTGAAATAATCTGCTCCCAGGAACAGTATCTTCTCTGCAGTGGAATGTTGACGTTACCTGAGGGGTTGCAGACAGTAATATACAATGCATACCAGAGCCTGTTTTCCTCATAACCTTGTAGAATTTGAAGGTCTTCCCCTGGCATGTGCACATCTTTTATTTGAACAATATTGTCGTCCTCTTTGTGTTTTCATCTGAGAATTCATTAAATGGCAAGTATGTTGTACAGCTTCCTGCTCCACTACTTGATGGGGCACATCAAAGCTGCTCCTAAGTCAGCATTAGAGGATCACTGGATGCCTGTAACACAAAAGAATCAATGACAAAGCAAATATTATATCTAGACCCAGCATGTGTTCCTTCCTTCTTCTGTGATCATTTAAAGAAGTTGTATGTTCTTATATAATCTTACATATAATTCTATATATTCTTCAAAGTACACACATCTTTTAATGCTTTATAAATTTATCATATTCTGGGTGTCCTAGAGTAGGCCTGTAGCCCTGTGAGTACTATAAATGTTGACAGTGAAGGTCTCCAACGTTTATACAGGTAAAGCACTCGTGAGGGTCTCATCTCCACTATATAAGCTGTATAAGATGTTTGAGATGTTTTAAGATGTTAAGATGTTTATCTGTAGTAGTGATGGTCTGACATAATGTGACTGACGCTGTGTGATACAAATCTCAGACCACTTCTTGTATTTCATTTGCGACTGAAATATCTTGGTGACCTGTAAAGTGAGGACACTCAATTGACTTCATGTGATGGCGCACCTCACATCAGCCCAAATTGCATTAGAGCCCTCTGGCAGTGATTAGTGTGTATCAGTCTCAGAGGAGCAGGGAAATCTCTTTCCTACAGAGGACACTTATTTGTACACATTCATAATAGACAAATGTAATGTTTTAACGTTGTATGAAGCTGCCCCCTCTTATACAACACAGGCCCAATGAAGCTGCAACAGGACTAGAGTGAATCTGTTTTCTCTGTTGAGGTCTGAATCTCCCATTCACATTCTTTATCTGTGTTCTATTATAGAGTGGCTTCATCTCCTAATGTCTAGTCCCTAATCCCTAGTCAGTCTGTGTGTAACTTGATGCTATTAGAAAGAAAGGTCTGCACAGACAAAACCATACTGATTCCATTTCTTGGTTCCTATGTGATGTGATGAGATTTGAAAAGTCTAATGTGCCTCAGCACAACTCCTCCAACAACTCCTCCAATAATATGGCAAAAAGGCCTTCAGTGTTAAGTTTTAGACTCAGTCGCAGTGCAGTGCATTGCAGTTAGAAGTTGTTGTTTTTTTTCAACTTAAAATATTTAAATATGGTTTTAATCCAAATACCTCTTTATATAACCTGTAATTACACCCGAGAAAAAGCAATAAGTGGGACTTATTCATATAAACTGTCATTACACCTGTGAAAAGGCTATCAGGGATTTGGAGGAAATATTCGAGGACACTTATTTTCACCAGATTATCAGTTCGAAGCACCCTTTTGTTGCTCTTGCAGCCTTGAATTTGACCTCAGCCTAAAACCAAAAAACAGACACGCACGGCGACGGCCAGTGCTGCTTGCGTGTGGGACGTCGTAATATCCCAGCCACTCATGCGGCTACAACTGAGGCTGTTCCACAAGTGACATCACTGCGCACTTAGCACAAGGTGGAGAACAAAACAAGGGATCCTCTTCAAAAGGGGGAAGAATTAAAGGAACACCAAATGTAAGCGGAGGTATTTTTTCATGTGCGGCGGGGGTTGAAAGGAATTAATTCAAGGATGCAGAAATCACCTGTGGAGGATGCCAGCTGGATATCCAGATATTTCTTCTGGTAAGAACAACGTATATTTATTGGTGTTTGCCGGCCGGAATTTCATTCTGGAGAAGAGCATAGACGCGCTAGTGCGGGTGACGGGATTATAAAACATTGGAAGAAGTTTTTATTTTTTGAAATCGATGTTTAGGTTATGTGCGTAAAATGCGTAATTCATTTGGATTTTTGCGGTTGTTATGTACCAGATAAGATACATACAGTGACGTTTTATATCTGTCTATATTATAACGAATTAGTCATCTGATATTCCATAGTCAACAACAGTAATGGTATGTTCTGTCTATCCGTACAGGAAGTGTGACCATATGTACAAGATTACGAATATAAGGGACCAATTCAAACAATCTATTTCAGTGACACTGTCAGTCGTAGTGTGTTGTGTAACTCATGTGAAAAACATTTGGTTTGTGCCTGGTCCTGAACTGTGATGTAATGTAATACCGCGATGAAAGTTATAATGTAGGCTACCCTACAACTCTGTGAAAGTCTAACGGTGCAATATTACTCTGACAGGTCAGTCTGAAAGTTCTTCTGTCATTTCTGTAAATTGTTCTTTCAGGTGGACATACCCGATTATGAGAAAGG
The DNA here is from genome assembly GCA_015244755.2 of Tenualosa ilisha. Classification (NCBI taxonomy): domain Eukaryota; kingdom Metazoa; phylum Chordata; class Actinopteri; order Clupeiformes; family Clupeidae; genus Tenualosa; species Tenualosa ilisha. The sequence continues at coordinate 16,936 of PYXC01000946.1, forward strand.
GTTTCACGGACAGGTTAGGTCCCTCAGATGTGTATCAAGTTCCATCTTTTAACAGAGCCGACGTTCTCGCAGATCACTTAGAGAGGTTTGTATTTCCATTCAATGAACCTAATGAAGTAGACCTGTGATGTAGGACCATGATCGCACTTACTAACTGCATCTGTGTGACCCGCTGTATTTGGTTTTCCTGTGCGTAACAGATCATTCTCTGGAGACAGTTTTCAAAGTTTCAATCTGATTAACCAGTTTCCCCGTGGAAAGAAATACCAAAAAGACCGAAAATTGCACAGTTAACACAGAAGATGAAAATAGTTAAACATTTTTATTGAAAAACTGTCACTTTCCCAAAGATGCATAAACAAATCAGAGAAACACCTGGAAGATCTAGCATCTGGAATAATGACACAAATTTCAAAATAGCTAGAGGTTTTCAAGGAGACCAGAGCAACTTTTCCCTCTCCCAAACTTCAGCTATGATGGACCCTAGTTCCTGTTATTCAGACAAGTAAATGTCACACCTTTCAGTCTGTGAATTTGCAAGGTTTTTCTTTGTAAAGAGTTTCAGACAACCCTGTTAAATGCCATTCCTTTTTCCCGCAATCATGACCTACACACTTAACAGCGTGTGTGTGTGTATTTACGTTGGGATGCCCTTTTAATAGGCACAAAGCACAACCTTTTAAACCACTAGTCTCCCGGAGTGTGATAGATGGGGGTCCGTTTGTTTTAATCTGCCAAGTCACTGGTGTGCCGGGTAGTTGAACTTCTGTCTCAATTAGTGAAGAGAATCCCACTTCACCTCACTGAGGTCATGGAGCGGTTTCATACGCTGACAGATCTCCCTGGTTATAGCACACAACACAAAACAATGAGGCCCCAACCAGTTGTACAGTAGGCCCAGATATTTTCTAATTCCTGTTTTCTAATGTTTTATTTTCTCACGCCTTGCAGAGAATGGGACAGGGAGGTCGCTTCTGGAAGAAAGAAGCCCAGGCTACTTTTTGCACTGGCTCGAGTTCGAAGTTTCCGTTGGACGTTCATTATCTGTGGAGTCCTCTTGTATTTGGGGGTATGTGACCCTCTCTCTCTCACACACAAACACGCACACACATACACACACACACATGCATACACACATAGACGCACAAACACACACATAAACGCACAAACACACACACACACAGATGCTTACAGGGAAACTTACATATACAGACACGCACACACTAACACACACACACACACACACACACACACACACACACACACACACATACACATACAGACACACACACACACACACATTCACACATAAACACACAAACACACACACACACACACACACAAATGCATACAGACAAATATATACATACAGACACATACACACAGACTTAGATAGATAGAACGACACACAACACACACACAACACACACACACACACACTGTGTCTCCTCATTGTGTAACCCTGAATGTTGACACTGTATTGCTGGCTTGATGTGGTAGGGTGGTCTATTCCTATGAACGTGCATGTGACACGTTGGTGGTATTCTCATAGCTCCGTCAGTCCAGGCAAGGCCCAGCTCTTAAAACATCCCTCACATAACTCCTGGTCGGGTGATCACCATACAACAGGGACTCCTGAATCACCTCAGTCCTAAGACTTTAAGCAGCTGTCACTGACATGTTAGCTCTATTGAGAGACGTCTCAAGGTAGTTTCTTCATGTATAACACAGTCAACTGTTCTCTTTTCTCCCACATGTGTTTATGTGTTTGTAGGAAGCCTCGAAAACGGTCCAACCCCAACTCCTAGGGCGCATAATTGCCCAATTTGACCCTTTCCACGCGGCAGAGCGGGCACAAGGCTACTTTCTGGCCCTGGGTCTCAGCCTCCTCTTCACCGCTCGCTTCCTGCTCCTCCAGCCAGCTGTCTTTGGCCTGCATCACCTGGGCATGCAGATCAGAATAGCTCTGTTCACTCTCATCTACAAGAAGGTAAGCCTACAGGTCACACAGCAACAGCTACTCCCCTCTGCCCTTTCATATAGCTAAATGCCAATGTCCCCCCTTACCCTATTACTGTAATACTGTAATTTATGCAATTTCACTACATGTCTTGTATTAGTATTTCAATTTAGATATGCAGGGAATATTCCAGTTTTAAGCGGAATATTGGCAACATTCAGTTTGCGAGTCATGTAAACTCCTCATTCCAATTGTAGTCTTCCGAATTTGGCAATATTCCGGTTCCAAAAAACCCAAATAAACCCCCAGGATGATGCCAGATTTAATGGAATTCAGGATCATGTATATACCCTATACAGAAAATGATCCTTAGCAAGAAATGATCTAAAGCATTTTTTCACATGTGGGCATATTCAATTGGAATGACCCATCCAATTCAAGGCAATTTGTAGGCTACGTCAGTGACCTAACCAGAACATAGTGACTGACATGTAACGGGAGAATATTCCGGTTGCACACACTACTCTTCCACACATGGAAACAGATTAGTCAGGATCTTGGCCTAACCAGAATATTCAACTTATTCAAAATTCGCTGCGCATGTAACCAGTCATTGTGTGTGCCAAGTGCTTGTGATTGGGGTTGTGTTGCCTGTGAGTGGAGTGAGTGGAGTGTGTGGTGTGTGAGGTGTGACTTTGACCCTCTGTGTGTTTGCTCCTGACCTTGAACTCCAGACCCTGAAGCTATCCAGCCGAGTCCTGGACAAGATCAGCACAGGGGAGCTGGTGAGCCTGATGTCAGCACATCTCAGCAAGTTTGATCAGGCAAGTCTGTGAGACACAGCCAGTCTGGAACAACCAGTCACCTAGCGCTGCCATGTGTATGACTAACACCTGATAGTACGGCGTGGCATATAGTGGGTTAAATGACCTGACAGCATGACTCATCTTGTATTGACTATGCAATCAGTCATGTTCTTTACAATAGGCTGTATATGATCATTTATGCGATTTTACATAAGCGCACAGGCTCAAATGGAAATAAACACACACATCCTCAAATGATTAAACACATTGCCTCAGTGTATTCTCAGCCTTTGCCAACGAACTAAATGGTGCATCAACAACAGTGTGGCTTTCCAAGGTGGGTGCATGTCATAGGTTGCACGCTTGCCGTGAAGAACCAATGGCTGAACTTTGGATTCCCTCTGGAGGGTCGAGCCAGGGCGTTGAATGTTGATACACTTTGCAAGTGTTCTGAGGCAATTATCACCTGTACAACAGATGGAGGCTAACCACATACCCCCTCCCTCTGTCCCGCCAGTCTCTGAGAAGTGCCACAAGCCTCTCGCCTGCCTTTTTGGGCCCTGTGTATAGACAAAGGATTTGTCATGCCACTTAACAATCAGACAATGCGTATCTGTGTGTGTGTGTGTGTGTGTGTGTGTGTGTGTGTGTGTGTGTGTGTGTGTGTACATATACAGTGTGTGACGTGGGTGTGTGTGTGTGTATGCGTACATATACAGTATGTGACGTGTGCAAGTGTGTGTGCATGCACTTACGAGGGTGTTGGTAGGGGTGGGTGTGTTTTGCTGGTTTGTTTGCGTCTCTGTCGGAGTAGTGAGTATCAAAATAAATGCCTTTTTTAGAAGAGCCTTGGCAGTGTTATGGCCTGCCTTGGAAAAGACAGTCCAATTTGCTTGTGTCTGTTTTCTTGGTGTGCTATTTAAGACACAGTGAATGTAATGCCACACACACTAGTACGTTGCTCACAAGCCCCACCATGCCATGTCTTAGGTCATTTACCAGAACACAGCCTTGCCTTTTGTTTTGTTGAACTCTTTTGGGGACATGCTTCAACTGTAGCTTTAAACTGCTGTATTTTGTTGTATTGCCTGTGAAAACAGCGTTCAAATCTTTTGTTGTTGCTTGGGAGTCACAGGGTATGCATCATTCTGAGCAACGAATATCAGTTGGGGATCTGTTTGTTCTTCGTCTTGCGGCTGTTGTCTTTGTCCTAACAGTGCTGCAAATGGTCTCTCTTCACAGAGCATGGGCATGGCACACTTTGTGTGGATCTCCCCGCTGCAGTGCATCCTGAGTGTTGGCTTGGTGTGGGAACTCATAGACGTCAATGGCTTCTGTGCCCTGGCTGCCATCTCACTGCTAGGCATCATCCAGGCTGGTCTGTCGCACAAGATGGGCCCTTACAAGTAGGTCACAACTCACAACAACTCTCACCATGTTCTCCCCGGAGGCTTTCTCACACAGGGACACATCAAAAGGGGAATTTAGAAATTGGCATTTCATCTCACCATTCAATTGAAATTGTTATGATTTAAATCCATTAGTGATTTCAACATAAACATGTTATTCGGTAAGCCACATGATGGGGCCCATATTTTTCATAATATTTAGCAGATGAACAGCTCTGACTTTGAGTGTATCTGTGCTGTTGTTGTTCAGGTAAATGGGTCAGATCATCATGTAATGTGATATTATACTCGCTGCTTTGCTCTTAGTAGTGGAGCAGTGGGAGACACATTCCTCTGTGGAGATGGGTCTGGACAGGTAGCCCTCATCTGCTCTCCAGATCGGCCTTGTGTGTGTGAGGTGTGTGTCTGTGTGTGTATGTGCGCGCGCGGCATGTTGTGTGTGTGTGTGTGTGTATGTATGTGTGTGTGTGTGTGTGTGTGTGTGTGTGTGTGTGTGTGTGTGTGTGTGTGTGTGGCGGCATGTGTGTGTGTGTGTGTGTGTGTGTGTGTGTGTGTGTGTGTGTGCGCAATCACATCAAGTGTGACTCTGAGAAATGTAAACAACACAGATCACTGAATGGCAATGCATCTCTACAGTCAGCCCTGCTGAAAGAGACCATTATCTAATCTTATTCATGAGCTTATTCTCACTAAAACACTCAAACAAAACAAACACACAAACAAAACAGGGAATCCTACAGGGAGGCCAGAATAATAGTCATGTTTGTCTTTGTGATCCCAGGGCCCAGAGAGCCAAGCTGACCAGTAAAAGGCTTGCTTTAACTTCTGATATTATGGAGAACATCCACTCTGTGAAGGCCTACGGCTGGGAGGAGATTATGGAGACCATTATCAATAACATGAGGAAGTAAGAATCACGCCACACTATTAGCAACACTGTGAGAAAGTAGAAGAATCATTGAACATCTGAACACCATTCCACTGATCATCAGCTTCAACAGAACAAACCTTACCTAGAGGAGCATGTTACCTTACCTTACAACAGTCTCTTACTGTAGAAACCAATCAGATCTTAAATTGTGCTCAATTCTGTGTCTTTTCACTTAATGCGGATTTAGGTGAAACAAGTCAAATCCTGTAAGATGTTGTTAATTTCTAATAAGTCCTTAATCTAAACTCATAAAAATATATTCTCTGTTGTCCAATTTACATGTAAGTCCAACTTCGGATTGTAAAATACTTTTCTGTGTGGAGAGAAGGGTGGTTAAGACTACAGATCAGAATTTGAAAAGATCTTATTTATTTCAAAGATAAGACTGTTGCAAGAGTTCCTCTGGGTAATTATTTAACCTTTGTGTGGTCAATGATTTCTTTGATATCTGCAATTAACAGGTTAACGGGATCGCTTGCTGTTATGGTTTGTGTAATAAATATGTCTGTGTACGCACAACTCTGTTTTGCCACACCCATTTTGGTCATCATTTTTATGACAGATTTTGTTTTCAAAGCAGCCAATGTCAGCACCATGCATTCATAAACCAGTTCAGAGAAATAAAACACGTCTTCCACAGAAACATCCCGGTGTGCGTCATTTTATCTCATATGTGTTTGTGTGTGTGTGTGTGTGTGTGTGTGTGTGTGTGCTTCCAGGAAAGAGGTGAAGTTCACGCAGAAGATCGGCTCGCTGCGGTACTTCTACAGCTCGGCTTACTTCTTCTCGGCCATCTGGATCATCGTGGCGGCCGTCGTGCCTCACGCGCTTAGCCGAGGCATCATCCTGCGGCGCATCTTCACCACGCTGTCCTACTGCATCGCCCTACGCATCACGATCACCCGCCAGCTGCCTGCATCCATCCAGATGTGGTACGACACCATCGGACTGCTCACAAAGATCGAGGTGCACCTCTGCTTTTACTGCCTGTATTCAGGGGAAATCAGTGTGTTTACAAGAACTTCAACTCCCATCTAGTTTTTTTATTGTGTGTGTGTGTGTGAAGGTGTGTAAGTGTCTATAAAGTTCATACTATAAACACCTTTGGGTGTGAGATCATGGTCACGCAGCAGTAACAATACTCATATAAGACTATATTGAACCCTCTCACAGCCTAAATGTAGTCTTTCTACCAGAGGCCCTAAGTGGCCTCCACACGCCCTCCTCCTGTGCTGATTACTTCACCTCAGGGGTGACACACATGTCTCTAGAGTACCACTATCACACTATCACACACTATCACACTCCTTTGCTGTCCCAGAGGTCACACTGTCAGTAGTACATCGCAAGTCCATCCCCCCTCCCTCACACACACAGACACACACACACACACATTCTGAGCTACATGGACTTTCACACAGTCTGAGGTGAGTTCACAGAGCCTGTGTGACAGTCTAAAGGTCTTTCAAACTCCAGTGAGAACCAATGGCCTCCCTGTTAGCCAGTGTCGGCCAGTGTGCTCTGCTGGGTGTCTGGGAAGCCAAGAGGCAGAGAGGCAGACTGACTTGCCTTAGTTGGTCTGCTCTTATCACAGATTGCACTTGCGGTCTGGGGAATGTGTTGTGTTCTCTCCCTGTTTGCACCAGTGTATCCATTACATGGTCAGAACAGACGATTCTCTGCATTCTTACACGACTGTTTGTACTGTACTTTTGAGGCAAGGAGGGACTGATGTTGTGGCAAATGTGACCGCCCCCCCACACCCCACACAAACACACACACATACACACACACACCACACACACACACACACACTTACACTCACTCACTCGTGCAAATTGGAGACTGATAATGGAGCGGGAGAGCTCCAGAAATCGCTACTTTTGCTGAAATAAATGCTTTGTTGTTTGTGCTTTCTTCACGCGCCAAAATACGGCGCTCCAGGATTTTCTGAGCAAGGAGGAGAACAAGGTTCTGGAGTATAACCCCAACGCCACAGGCCTCAAGCTTATCAATGTCACGGCCTCATGGGATGAGGTAAGTGTTAAAACTTCAGTCATATGCTTCGCTCACGTGCACACTGAAAATAATACATAAAAAATGAATTATAATAATAATTGTACATATATATATATATCTTTTATTTTTTTATGCTCCCTGCAATATTCAATTGTGCCCCCCCATTGCTTATTGCTTATTTCTTATTGCTTAAGCTACAATAGTCTATCCCTTTCCACTGTATGAAATAATTACTGAAAGTAAACATTGCCACATTGCTAGAATAACCAGCCAACAAACAGACTACTAAGAAAAAGCTGTAAATGTTCCTATCAGTTATGAAAGCAAGTAAATGTGCGACCGCTATCAGACCATTAACACGTTATGACCATATTGTCTAGAAACCTAGAAAGTTTTACTCCCCCCAATAAACACACACACACACACACACACACATACAGACAAACACACACACATGTACACAAAGTTTTTATCTCTCCCAATGTTAGCTCTATGGCTAAGGCTTTGAAATAACTTAAATATGTTATATTCACAAGTTATCCTCAAAACAAATTAGGGCCCATTAGGACTCACTGCTAATAGTGTTTGTAATAGGTGTTTAATGAGGGAAAAGCTGGGTCCCCTAGTCCAGCACGTGACTGACATATTTAACATCCCCGTCTAATATAGTACAAACTAATTCTTCCCATATTTGTGCTGTTTGTGTTTGCTGTGTGTTTGCACTGACTATTTGGTATGAAGAAGAAAGGTTTAACTTCGTCTGAACACACATGTGACATGCCTGGCTCACTTTTCCCCACCTGCAGTAAGTCTAGTGTAGGCTAGCAGTCAGGATTCTGTGCAGGGAAAGTAGGTGACTTCTTGTTGTCTCTGTCTCAGTTCATTTGTGTATGAATAGCAAATGTGTATCTGAGTTCTATAGGAATACAAAGCCATAAAG
>PYXC01000946.1:30000-72500 GCA_015244755.2 Tenualosa ilisha
ATAGATAGATAGATAGATAGATAGATAGATAGATAGATAGATAGATGGATAGATAGACAGATGGATATTTTATTAATGGCAAAGGAACTTTATCACTCCTAATAACTTCAAAAGGCCCTTGAGCAGCTTCAGCATCTGCATACATTATCAATCAAACTATCTGAAACTGACACAGATGGACCGCGTATCTGTTCAAGTTGAGGTTTTGTTGTGGTGACTGTTCAACAGCAATTTGTCATACTGAACTTGAATCTTAACAGATGCTGTGTTAAGTCTCTGCGGGCGGATGATCCAACTGAAATGTAACCTAATTAACCTCTATTAGTACTCTCTTAGAGTCTATGAGCCATGGTCGTGGTTAATGATGTGCTTCCTTTCTATCTCCAGATGTGTGTGCAAGCTCATGGGCTCAAAAACACGGGTGGTGGTCACCAGCAAGCTGGAGCACCTGAAGCGTGCAGATAAGATCCTGCTGTTGCACAATGGAGACTGCTTTTTCTATGGCACATTCTCAGAGCTGCATGCCCAGCGGCCCGACTTCAGCTCTCTGTTGCTAGGCATGGAGGGCTATGACAACATCAAGGCAGAGCGCCGCACATCCATCCTGTCCGACACCCTGCGGCGCGTCTCCGTCGACGAGACGGCCGGCTACCGCTCGGAGCGACCCTCCTTCTGGCCGCCGGCACCCCCGCCCGTCTACGCAGAGCAGCGAGATGAGCGGCGGTCGTCTGTGCTGCTCAACCCGCTGGCTGCAGCTGCACGGAAGCTGTCCTTCATCCCCTCGTCCAGCTCGGCAGCGGGTGACGAGGACATGCTGGTGCGGAGACCGCCGCCTGACCGGAAGCTGTCGCTCATGCCTGAGGATGAACTAGTGGATGAGTCGTTCTCGGGAGGAGACGTCTACCACAACCACGGCGTGCACATGGCTGGCCAGCGGCGGCAGTCAGTGCTGGACTTCATCACCAATGCTGGGGGAGGGCGAGGCCCCCGGGACCTCCACCGCTCCTCGTTCCGTCGGAAGATGTCCATCTTACCCCCGGGTGACCTGTCCTCTGAGGTGGACATCTACGCCCGTCGTCTCTCGGAAGACTTCAATGACGGCAACGACTTTGACTTCAGTGGGGACATGGATGGCGAACACATTGAGGTGAATTAAGTTTTTAATATTATCCTCTTCAACTATCTTCTTTCTTACTTTCATTCTTGTGCTCAGATGGATTTTCAGGACACTCAAAAGCATGATTTTTAACATTTGTTTGTCTTGTCAGGCTTGCTTTGCAGATCAGCACATTGAAGACGTCTTTGAAACGACCAAGTGGAACACATATATCCGCTATGTGTCCACCAACAAGAACCTCATCTATGTTCTTATCTTCATTCTCATAGTTTTTGCAGCTGAGGTATGTCAACATTTCCTGCAGTCTCTGCTCTGATCACTCTCTAACTTCTGTGGCCACATTCGCGAGCAGCACTCCTGTAAATGTTCTTCTCTGTGTGCAGGTTGCCCTCTCTGTCCTTGGCATTTACTTGATCACGGAGTAAGTACTAATCTCATGTCCTTGTTGACAATTAAATAACTGCACAGTATCAACATGAGGGGCTGTTATGTCACCATGATCACAATATTTGATTCTTCTTTGTCAGCTGACAGGGATCTTGTAGCGGAAAAGTACATTTGATTCATTTCTTTTGTGTGAGATTAGATGGAAGATAAGACAAAACAAATGGAAAGTTCACTGATGTTCTAGGTCCCTCTACTTGCTTAGGCAGTAGCAACAGCAGCAGTAGTTTCTAGGGGTCAGTCAATCAGATAAACACAGACTTCAGCAATTTGTGACATGAACTAAGTCTGGATGTAAATTGTTTGTTTACAAACTGTCTACTAACCGATCCTAAATGACTGCATTGTACTCTCCAGACATGTAATGACACAAGATATGTTGATATACAACAATATGTATTGATGCTGTGACAAATAACAGATAAATCCCAATGTCTCTCCTAATCCAAAGCCCTAAAGCGTCCAATTCATTTTCAGCCCAAAACCCTAAGTTAATAGCATGCAACTTCAGAGAACTGACCACACACCGGTCACTGCCGATGGCTCTGCTGCCTGTTTAGCATGTTAAATGGGCCTCAAACCAGGCAGCAGAGACCTGCTGATATACTGCTGCACACACTGCTCAGATTTGGGCCACAGACACTCACTGACCCAGCACTGTCAGATGTCCAGCCCTCAGTCTGGTGGTGCGCTTTTAGGGTGCAGGGCTTGGAGTTAGGGAAGACATTGGGATTCAGTCTCTGGATGTGTAGCTTTCTCTTTAGGACTACAAATCCCATGAGCCCTCTGGTAATTGTCTCACTTGGGCCTGTCTGTCAGTAATGTCTGGAGGGAGGAACATCACTGGTTCAACTACAACGCTACGCACTACCCCAACATGACACAGCCGCAGCAGTTCTTCCCCGTCATCGTCACGCCGACCAGTATCTACTATATCATGTACATCTACGTGGCCACGTCCGAGAGCGTGCTGGCCATGGGCTTCCTCCGAGGCCTGCCGCTCGTCCGCACCATGATCACCATCTCCATGAGGCTCCATGAGAAGATGCTGGCGGCTGTGCTGAGAGCACCTATGGCTGTGCTCAACACAATGAAGACAGGTGAGCTCTTTGGACCACCAGCTGTGGTCATTTAACTTGTGCTCATGGCTATAAAGTCAGGTGAGTGCTTTGAATGACCAACTGTGGTTAATGAACCCGTGCTCAACACAGCAAAAACAGGTGAGGTCTTAGGACCAACTGTGCTCAGCTGACTCACTGTGCCCCCCTTGAACCTTTAAAGGGATTCCTGGCTGTTGGCTTTTTGTATTTTGTGTATGTATGTGTGTGAGATTGATGCTGGCATCAGCTAAATGAACATGATTTAAAAACACTTGTGTTTTGGGTTTGTTTAAGAGTTTAGAGCTTGTGAGCTGCCATTGTTTTAAAAAGTGACATCACCTGATTGAATCTAATCAAGGTCCAGTCAAGGTCCAGCAGTCAAGCTGTTGCTGCACGTAGACACCTTCAGTTTCAACCAGGTGATCATGTGGTCAAGTTTTACTCAGAAAGCATTGAGACGTAAACACAATGGCAGTTTACAAGCTCTGCAAATTAAGTTTTAACAAAAAAATAAAGCATTTTGAGTGTTTTGAATCCTGTTAAATCTAGTTGACACCAACGTCAGTCTTATAAGACCAACATGTCTTACCAGTCAGGGATCATTTTAAAGACTCCAGACAACCAAAGCAGATTCGTCTTTGAGGGTTCAGGGCTGGGTTCTGGGTATGGATGGGGGAGGGCATTGGGACTTATCTAACCTGAGACCAATGAATGCCTCTAACCCGTTTTTTAAAAGGAAAAGATAAGAAGGCAACCTTATTTGCAGCCATTCTTACTGAATTCATCATATACCCACAGTTATTGAGGTCAAAGAATCTTGTGCCAGTATTGCTGACAGTCTCAGGTCTGAGGCGGTGGGTTCGATCCAGCTTTATGCTCTTTGAACCACCAGTCCTTGTTCATTTTACCTGAGGCCAGTTCACTTCCCCAGCTACTCTGGGATCAAAGGATCAAAGAAGAAAAACAAGCTTGCTTCAGTCTCATTAGATCACTCCTAGACAAACAGTTATTGAAGTCAAAGCCGGTTGTATTGTGCTCTTGGTCATACCTGGCAGTAGTCTCATCCCTCTCTGGGTCTCCAGAGCTGGTTCACTGGGCTAGCTAGACTCAGACTGTTTGTTCTAACCCCTCCCTGTGTCTCCCAGGTCGCATCATGAACCGCTTTACCAAAGACATGGCCACCATTGACGACATGCTTCCGCTCCTCATGTTTGACCTTATCCAGGTAGAGTCAAGTGGTGTTTACCTATAAAAATCCCTCTCTTTTCATCTCCTAATGGCAGTCAAGAAATATGCTATGTCTTTGAGAGATCATGAAGTGTGCCATGAGGCACCACACAGTTCTGCACAGCTTTTCCTGTGCTGGTATTTGCCCTGTGGTTTAGTTTTTGTAATACATTTTGAGCACCATTAAAGGCTATGCTGAGGTTGGAGGATGCCAAGAATCCACTAATGGTTTGATGTTCTTGGCTTCCCTCCAGCTCTTCCTGATTGTGGTCGGTTGCTTGTTGGTGGTGACCATCCTGCGGCCCTACATTTACCTTGCCGCGACACCATTGGCTATCGTCTTCATGCTTATGAGAAAGTACTTCCTGCGTACAGGCCAGCAGCTGAAACAGCTGGAGACTGAAGGTGAGGAGGTGGTAGCAACATCCTGGGGGCATGGTGACACATGGTAGCAGGGGCAATATATACGCCAAATGAATCAGTATCCACTGATGATGTTTTAGGATACAACTGAATGCAGCTGAAGTTACACTTGGCCATTTATTACATTCACTAGAATTGTATATTTATGAAAGCATATGACAATTCCTTGGGGGTTTTCTGAGACAAAAAGAAATGTATACTTTATTTATGTCTAGGTATGTGTGTGTCTGTGTGTGTGTGTGAGGTCCTGTGCATGCATGGAGTGTGTAACATTGGAGAGGGGTCATACAGGAGGCAACTGAAGACGGTCAGGCCTCTTTTACGCTGATCTGTCTCTTTTACTCTGTCTGTCTCTTTCACGCTGATCTGTCTTTCTCTCTGTCCCCTGCATCCACTCTTTCCCTTCCGCTACGGCTCCCTTTACTCTCTGCTCTTGCACTGGCCCTGATGTGTGGCACTGGGCCAGGGACATGGAAACACACACACACATGCACGAGAGAGAGAGAGAGAGAGAGAGAGAGAGAGAGAGATGTTGATGGTTAAATGTTCTCTCTTGTGGGGCAGAAACAGGGTGGAGGAGAGGATGGATGAGTCAGGCAGAGAAGCAGGAGGTTGTTGATCACTGAGGAAGTGGCCTGGGTGGGACTGGAGGGGATGGAGGGGTAGAGGGATGGCCTATGCAGCTCTTGTTCTCTCTCTCTATCTCGCTCTTTTTCTGTCCCTCCCTCTCTCTCTCTCTCTGTCTCGTTCTTTCTCTGTCCCTCCCTCTCTCTCTCTCTCTGTCTCGTTCTTTCTCTGTCCCTCTCTCTCTTGCTCTCTCTCTCTCTCTGTCTCGTTCTTTCTCTGTCCCTTTCTCTCTTGCTCTCTCTCTGTATCTCGCTCTTTCTCTGTCCCTCTCTCTCTCTCTTTTGCTCTCTCTCTCTGCTACTGCTCCCTTTCACTTTCTCTAGTCTTTGGCATAAACTCTAAGAGCTGGTCTGTCTGCCTGTCTGTCTGTTGGGTCTGCAAGGGCCTGAAGGCCATTCCAGCTGTGTTGTGTGAGAGTCCGCCTGCGTGCCGCATGCCACAAGCCTTTCCGCCACTGTGCAAACAGACAGGGAGCTGGGATGGGCACTGGAAACAGAGAGAGAATGAGAGAGAGAGAGGGGGAGAGAGAGAGAGCATGGACTGATGGCTGGAGAGGGATTTCCTCTCTTGCCATCCTGGCATCAGTCTCTCAGTGCCCCCCTGCGCTGGCGTAGGGTTGAAGGGTACGGCGCGGAGGTCAGAAGGGTGGGGTCACCTCTGATACAATACAGCAAATGGTTCTGTCTTTTTAAGGACCGATCAGTGGCTGTTGGGGGTGGAGGAGCCATGTGTGTGTGTGGTGGGGGGGGCAGACACGACAGACAGGGTCTCTCTCCGACGCTGCGATGGAATGTGAGGAATGACAGCATGGCCATCTCTCTCGGTCCGTCCCATCCAATCCGTAGCATGGCCCAAAACAACAGCCCGCTCTGGAGAGTTTTTATGAGCTACTGGAGAGTGAAAGAGCATCGGCTTTATTCCTTCCTTCCTCCTCTCTTTCATCCTCTTCCTCCCTCCCTCACAGCACTGAACTTTGGCCGCTGAAAAATAATCATGACATGAAAAGAGAATCAGAGATACATGGAGTGAATTTCACTGAGGGAGGCCTGCTAGCCTCGTGTGTTTGTTCAGACAGATCATGTCCATGCATCGACCAGACTCAGTTGTCTTCTGAAACTTTTATACTACCGTACAAGGCGGTTTTCAACACTGCTCTGTTCAATTATTATTTTTTTATTCAGTTATTTGTCTGTTTGTTTTCATTGGGTTTTGTTGAAACAAAGAACAAATGCTGGTTGCATGATATTGTTGACATTTTCCAAATAGTTAATTTAGCATTTTCCTTTCTTACTGAACTTTTCCAAAACTCTTCCAATCGGTTAACATGAGATCAAGTAATTACGCATGTCTTCAAATTGACCTTAAAACGAAGGAGTTATGTTTATCAGATGTTTTGTCTTGCTCTCTTTTTCTCTCTCACTCTCTGTTTTTCCTCTCTTTCTCTCTCTTTAATCTGTGGATGTCCATGTGAATGCACTATATGCGGATCTACAAGGATATTTGCCCCATTGCCATTGCTCATATGTTTACTGTAAATGGGGCAATGATGCTGGGGTTTGCTGACATTTAATAGACATGTGTTAAACATCTCTCTGTCTCTTCCACTCTCTCTTTGTCCATCTCTCTCTCTCTCTTTCTCTTTTTGTCTCTCCCCCCTCTTTATATGTTTCTCTCTCTATATATATTTCTCTATCTCTCCCTCTCTCTCTCTTTCTCCATCTCTCCCCTACTCTCTCTTTCTCCTCCAGCTCGGAGCCCCATCTTTTCCCATCTCATCATCTCCATGAAGGGTCTGTGGACGATCCGGGCCTTTGGGCGGCAGGCCTACTTTGAGGGGCAGTTCGAGAAGGCCCTGAACACCCACACGGCCACATGGTTCCTCTATTTGTCCACCCTGCGCTGGTTCCTGTTCAGGGCCGACATCATCTTTACACTTTTCTTCACCCTGGCTGCCTGGATTGCAGTGGGAACCACCAGTAAGGCTCCCCTCTCAAGTTCAATTCAATTCAATTCATTCCAGTTGAAGAAAGCGTAATCAGTGTTGAACCCTACAGTGACATTGCAAACCACATGAAGCTCATGCTTTCTTTCCTTCATCTCTCTCTGTGTCTCTCTTCTCTCTCTCTCCCTCATTTGCGGTGTGTGTGTGTGTGTGTGTGTGTGTGTGTGTGTCTGTGTTTGATTTGACAGAGGACCAAAATATCGGTGAGGTTGGAATCATCGTGGTGATGGCTATGCTTATCAATGGCACTTTCCAATGGTGTGTGGTCACCAGCATCGCTGTGGATGGAATGGTATGTACTGTGCTCAGGAACACAAAACATTACACCCATAAAACACACACACACACACACACACACACACACACACACACAGGAGAGAGAGAGAGAGAGAAGAGGAACAGAGGGAGAGAGATGAGGGAAAGATAGCATGAGCTTCATGTCATTTGCAATGTCATTGTGGGGGCGGTGGTGGCGTAGCGGTTAAGGAACCTGGCTAGCGTGCAAGTAGCCTGAAAAGTTGCGGGTTCAAATCCTAGCTGCCACCGTTGTGCCCCTGAGCAAGGCCCTGAACCCTAAGTTGCTCTAGGGGAGACTGGCCCTGAACAACTGATAGTTGACAAAAATGTAAGTCGCTTTGGACAAAAGCGTCTGCTAAATGCATAAATGTAAATGGTTCAACGCCGATTGCACAGACCCACGCATCTTACATATCCACAGTTACGGTAAGGCACTTCTAAACAATAACTGCATAGAATTGCAAATGTTAGTGTGTCACATTAACAAATACTGTAGACACCATATACATATTTTAGATCGGTAAGATGCATTAAGACAGCTCTGTGCGTTTGTGTGTGTGTGTATGTGTGTGTTTATGTGTGTGTGCGCGCAGCTTGCTGGAACTTCTAATGAGATGCAGAAGTTATCTTGTATCATGGGAGGTTGGCAGAGTCCTAGTGGTGCAGCAGGCAGTGTGTATGTATGTGTGTGTGTGTGTGTGTGTGTGTGTGTGTGTGTGTGTGTGTGTGTGTGGGCTGATGTAATTTCCACACTGGAAGCTTTATGGCTGACTTGTGTCTGACAGATCTTATCAGAGCTTTGGCCACAGGGGTCCCTTTGACCTCTGAAAGTGTTCTCCCCACACACACACACACTCCCCACTGAAGCCCATGGAGGATAGGAGGGAGGGGTGAAAGGTGAGGGGGCTTGTCGGCCATATTTTCACCCAGCCCTAGCTCTTGTTAGTGTCAGTGTACTGTGAGCAAACTCTCTTTCAACCGCACTTAGGCAAGCACGTCTCACAAATGAGCCACACACTCTGAGGTGTACACACGAAAGGACATATCCGCACACACACACACACACAGGAGCTCACTCACCTCCTTAACCTGACCACAAAGTCAGGCTTCATTTGTTAGACCAAACAAACCATTGAGGGGCTGAATGCAACGAATGACCTCATAACCTCTTTTTTTCCCCCCAACCCCTGGCTAACTCCCTCACCAAACACACACACACACACACACACACACACACACACACACAACACACTCCAGATGCGCTCTGTGGACCGAGTCTTCAAGTTCATCGACCTGCCATCTGAGGAACCCAAGACGGATGGGCTGGGCTCTGGGGAAGGCGGCAAGGACAAAGGCAAGGACCTGGTCATCGAGAACATGGACGCCTGGGCGTACAACGCCTGGCCCAACCACGGGCAGCTGGACGTGCAGAAGCTCTCTGTGAAGTATACCGAAGTGGGCCAGACCATCATCAAAGACCTCTGCTTCACTGTGGAGGGAGGCCAACGGGTAGGGCAAGACATACACACTTCAACAAATAGATATGCTGAAGGACATCCTGTATCCACTTCAAACACACATCTAGAGATTGTATTGTTTTATTTGATGTGTTATTGCATGTTGCTGATACATATACATACTGTGTGGGACTATATATTCAGTTATGTATGATATCATCTGTAAAATATGTCACTGTGGGTATTGTTGGAAGACTAATGGGAGTAAGGTACAGTATATGAGTGAGATGATGAGAGAACCGTCAAGTGTGTTATTTTATTTCTTGTCTCCTGCAGATGGGATAGATTGAGGAGTTTATTTATGCTCATGGCCTACACAGCATCCCTTTGTTTACATTCACCCACTAGATGAAGTTCATCAGTGCTGTTGCTTCTAGTACTGTGCTGTGGTGCTCTCTCACAAATGAGGGAAAATGAATAGATCGTTAAGTGGCCTCTTTGAGTAGATGCTCGGATCGGATGGGAGTGTGTGTGGTTGGTGTCATGTACAGGGAGATGTTTAGCTGTCCTCAGGGGCTTGTCATTAAGGAGATAGAGCAGTCGTTCCCCCGCCTGTGCTGTGATGAACCCATGGGGGACTAGCGCCACACCGCTAGCTGACAGTGAGTTCACTCAGAAGGCCATCAGGCCCATTAGCATGTCAGGCTAATGGCACGAGCGCCGCTATGCACAGGCCTACAGGGAGAGAAGAAAGCCCTCTCACCTCTCGCCTGTTCTATACTCGCTCAACAACCTTCCTGTCACCTAGAGGTTTGCTTGAGCAAATGTTGTTGCCAACAAAACATTGGCCATGTTTACATGTATCTAGATATTTTTAGAAAGGCATATTTTTTATTAGTTTTGGCCTTTTGTTTATGCATAATGACAGTTTTAAGGTCCGTTTACACCTGGAACGACAACTATAACGATATTTCTGTCCACACTGTCTGTGTGTGTGTATAATTCCATGGGTTCTGATTGGCTGTCAACCTTTTGTTATTCAAAAAAATCTCTCTGTAAGTGACCCCAACTATATCGTTGCACATGTCGTTGTTCTAGCTGTGGTGTGGACGTTGTCACTGCTATTAATTGGAGCGATATTTATTTGTCGTTACAGTTATCTTTTTTGGTGTGAACGTTCCTTTAGCCACCTCAAACGGATTTTTTTAAAAATCGCCTTCAAAGTGGACATTTTTCACTTTATTCTGTGGGTTCCGCTGGATATGTGTAAGAATCTTTGGTGTAAACGCAATATAAAAATAAAACACATAAAAAATAGATCCATTTTTACTAATACCTAGATACATGTAAACAAGCCTTTAAAGACCTAGTAGGAAGTAGAAAAGCTTCATTTAAAATGCCTCTGTGTCTGTGATAGAGTGACTCTTTCTGAGTTTTGTGCTGCTTGTATTTCATGTATGGTGTAGTGACAAACCAAGTTTGACAAAACAAAGAACTGTGGTGCACAACATGTCTGAAATTATCGTGTGACTATGTTTTTGTGACATAGCGCCTTTCATTTTTGCCTACTCAACAAAATGGAGTCAGTGGGTCAGAGGTTTATTAATGAGTGTGCTTGACTTGGCAGAGGTGATCTAGAGGAAATGGACTGGGAATAGGATGAGGAGGGTCAGAGGATATTTGTAAAGTGTCATGCATAAATGTTATGTGGATGAGAACTGTGTTTTTTAAAAACATGTTTTTCTATCTATGTGTGTGTGTGTGTGTGTGTGTGTGTGTGTGTGTGTGTGTGTGTGTGTGTGTTTGACTGCCCTGTCAGATGGGTCTTTTGGGACGGACTGGCTCCGGAAAGAGTTCTCTCTTCAACGGGCTACTGCGGCTGGCTCACACAAACGGTGAGGTCCTCATTGATGACATGTCCTGGAACAACATGCCTCTGAAGGTCTGGAGACGTGCCTTTGGTGTCATCCCACAGGTACAAGAATGCTTAACAGCATCAGATGTTCACAGTCTAATCTGTAGAAATAGCCATCATGTAAATTCATTTTCAATAATGAACATGTATGACTTTAACCAGTAAATATCAAAGTCCCCCTTAGCTTCAGAGACTTAATTGGCAGGAATAACTAGCCTCAGAGACTTAAAGGGGACATAGACTGGATGAATGGAGGATTGTATCTTGTTCTCTGATGTCATAGAATATGTTCAACTTGAATTGATCAAAAATAAGCTAGCTCAATTTTGCAAGCCTAATTAAAACCTTATATTTAGGCTGGGTATTGAAATGGTCCTTTTGGCTAAATGGCACTCCCTTTGGCAACCACAATTTAACTACAATGGCTTTGTGCTATTTGACATCACTTGTAGGCTTTATTCTAATTCGCCCGTGTTTTAGTGGCCATTTTTAAGTTCAAGGTTTCCATATAAGGGAGGGCACCGCCATGTCTCATGTTCATGATAGATCTTTGGCCAAACACAACCTCTCCTAATTCTTCAAAAGCAAAAATGGTTTTCCATTCTATCTCTCTATTAACTGGTAGGAATCAGCTAATCATGAAGCTGATTCATGCTAGTTAGTCTTTGAGAGGCTTAGGGCTCAGAGTGGACATAGGGATTCAGCCCATGTCATTCAAATAGGCAACTCCATAGTCCAGCAGTCAGCATGTTGACCATGCGCTCATCTTTTCCTGTTGTTCACAGAAAGTCTTCATCTTCACTGGAAGCTTCCGCATGAATCTGGACCCCTATGGCCGCCACAGTGATGAGGAGCTCTGGAAGGTCACTGAGGAGGTGTGTTCCTCTGCACACACTGACACCTAGTGGCAAGGAAGGGAGTACAGCACAGGCGGCAACATATATTGAAATAGTTAAAACACACAGGCGGTAATAAGGCGGTAATAAGCAGTACACTCGAGGAGGTAAATCTGTGCAGTTTGCATTAATTCGATTTCATCCTGACACTGGTGGCATTGTGTTGCTCCACGTTCCTCCCTGTGAGCAGGTGGGCCTGAAGTCAGTGATTGAGCAGTTCCCCGACAAACTGGACTTCCAGCTGGAGTATGGAGGCCACGTCCTGAGCCACGGACACAAACAGCTCATGTGCCTGGCCCGCTCTATACTGCGCCGGGCCCGGATACTGCTGCTGGATGAACCCAGCGCTCATCTGGACCCCATGTGAGTTTGAAGTTGGGCGTTGGGGGGGCGGGATTGGTTATAGACAGACACCTTGTCACCCCTCTGACCCAGGTTGGAAGCTGGGTGGGGATTCATATTAGTATTCGCAAACACATAAACACATAAATAAAAGGTTGTAATGCATTCTTAATGCCTTGTGACACTTAAAGGCTTATAAAAAACATTATAATACCTTCTCAGCAGTCATGAGTATGTATAAACTGTTACTAATAATAATAACAATAACTATTAATCTTTGTGAATGCAGTCTAACCCTTTATGAGTATGTTCATAACGCCTACTGTTGCTAGAATTAGATTTACAGTCTGATTTATCTTTTGGATATCCAGTGTATTTTAACTTTGTCAACGTAAACAAACAAATAAATAAATAAATAAGAACACTGCAGCTGTTCATGTACCTCTGAACTGAAGTTGTGATTGGGATGAGAAGATATTTGGGTTTGGATTTGATTCCTTGTATTTGTGTGTGTGTGTGTGTGTGTGTGTGTGTGTGTGCTCCTCCTGTAGAACTATAAAGGCCCTGAAAACCACACTGCGTGACTCCTTCTCCACCTGCACCATCCTGATGGCCGAGCACAGAATGGAGACGCTGCTGGAGTGCCAGTCTTTCCTGGTGAGTGCTCTCTCTCTCTCTCTCCCTCCCTCTCTCTCTCTCTCCCTTCCTCTTTCTCTCTCTTTCTCTCACATCCTGTTCTGTCACATGGGCAGGCCCGTATGGCTGTCAGTGACACAAACACAAACGTCTGATGTGATGTGTCCCAGCTCCCACTGACCTTTTCTACTGTTGTTCCTCCAAAACAGACCTGCCCTTTTATTTCATCAGCCTTTTTCCTGGTACTGTCCACTTGTGACAATTAACCCCTAATAATCTCCTCCCAAGATAAGATTAATGTCCTGTCTGATACAGGGTCATGCTGATTAATTTGTGTGCTTGCTAACATTTGACTGGCACCGGGTGGCTCCCCTGGCCCCGTGTCACCCCTGGCCTTGACAATCGGTGTTTGTTTTGAAGATACCAACCAACCAGCCAACTGTGTATCAGGGGACAGCAATCACACACTGCTTACATAACACATCTGTAAGAAATGTCATGTGTTAGATTTTGTCAAGGAAAATCACAAAAATATAATTTTCCTCAGGGCCATTTAGTTTGATACAAGTCATTCAGTCGTCATTTCTGGCTCATGCTGTAATGCACGCACGACTGGCAGTGCCTAATTTGATCATTGGGGATATTTTCTCTTTATTTATGGCCTTACGTAAACAGGGTATGGAAATTGCATTTGTTAAATGTTTGGGGATTAGAGTGCAGACACTAGAGGCGATATGAAGGTGATTTCTTCATCTATTCACCAGAATTTGTTCATCTATTCACCAGAATTTGTTCATCTATTCACCAGACTTTGTTCATCTTTGTCTCACGCTAAATAAGGTTCTGCAAACTGTGAAACTTTGCTTGTTCACCATCAGTCTCCACTGTATGATTGGCTGTTTTAGTTGCTGGACCAAAACACGGCAAAGACGTTTGACTCCATCCAGAAGCTGCTGAATGAGACGAGCCACCTGAAGCAGGCCATCAGCCCAGCCGAACGTCTCAGGCTCTTCCCTCGACGCAACTCCAGCATGCGCGTGCCCCAGCCCAAGATCAGTGCTGTGGCCCTCACTCTGGAGGAGGAGGCTGAGGACGAGGTCCAGGACACCCGTTTGTGAGCCCCTCCAGGCTCGGCAGACCAGGGGCCAGGAGCTACGGAAGGGAGAGCGAGAGAGACTGAGAGAGACAGATGGAGAGAGTATGTGTGTGTGTGTGTGTGTGTGTGTGTGTGTGTGTGTGTGGTGTGTGTGAGGAAACAATGTGTGTGTGTGTGTGAAACAGAGAGAAAAGAGTGTGTGTGACTGTGTGTCTGTGTGTGTGAAAGAGAGAAAGAGAATGTTTGTGTTTGTGTGTGCGTGAGACAGTGTGTGTGTGTGTGTGAGAGAGAGAGAGAGAAAGAGAGGGAGAGAAAGATGGACAGGAATGTAAGGAGCTTCTATTCGCAGCAGGTCATCTTCCTGCACCAGACCTGCTGCTGGCCTCCACTCAGAGACTCAATAGAACATACTGGTTTGGACCCCTGCAAGAACCCACAGAGACTCAGTAGAACATACTGGTTTGGACCCAGACCGAATAGAACCCAAGGCCTAACTCAACCCAACTCAACTCAACTCAACTCTTAGTCCATATCTCAGTGGACTCTCATAGGTACTGCTTTGACATCATACTGTATAGATATATCTGAAAGCAATCTTTTCTTTGTGTGAGAGTTGACTGTTCTAGACAGCAGGGTAAAGTCTTTGATAAAAGGTTATTAATTAAGCTGAACATGATCTCATCTGCCTCAACATGGCTTGTATGAGGTCTATGCAAAAAAGGTACTTTAATACTTTGTATACAACAGTGTACAACAAGCCCTTTCCTCTCCTGTGCCTCCTGTTTCATATGAGATGACTGTATAGTCTTTAGTCCAGCCTCTCTATACCAGACACTTTAGATGGGGGAGTTTGGTAAGTGTACTGTACTGTACCTTGACTGGAGCCTCGAAATGTGATTGTGTCAAGGTTATTTTTTTACTTTGTAAATTAAGAGTTATTTGTCTCAATTGCTTGTATTCACCGCAACGATTTTGTTGATATAAAAATCAAATGTAAGTAAATTGTGAGTTTCTCAACACACATGAAATGGTGGCATTCTCAGACAAAACATGGGCATTTCTCTTACTGATCCGTGGGAGTAGCCATCCAGGGCCAAATGTTTATAGAATTGATCTGAGATGTATGAGCTGGTCTGTGATGCATCTGCAATGTTCCTTATGTACTTTCCTCATTCACCTGACAGTATGATCCAGTATAGACTCAGGTAGCTGGATCTGCAATGTCTCTCTGCACAATAATGCTGAATAGCACAGTATGTCCTTTCCCTTTAAGACACATTTAAACCTGTAATCAGATCAGCACATCAGTCTTTCCCACCCTAAGCTCAGTACAGGACATCATCAAGCTGGACAGTTCTAGATGCTTCTGGAAAGAGAGATTATGATATGTGTGTGATATCACAGTGTGGAGCAAGTTATGCTGATTGTCATTTTGGCTCATGGACTGAATAGGTTAATGATGTCCTTTGAAATAGTTAATGCTAATAGTTAATGACCCTTTTGTGAACAAACTCACAAACATGTATCTAAAAATGACAGTTGTTCTGTTTTAAATTTACAAGTGTCTTAGTGCAGGCTGTGAAATTGGTTAATGATGTTGAAGAATCTTATTTGTTACTACAACACATTACCAATGTTAGAAAGTCAGCTCAGCTTTGGGAAAGAAGTGTATTCATAGGAAGACCAATGTTCAAATTGTATAATATGTATTTTTTTCCTGAGGAAATGATTTCTGCAATCAATTTGTTTTCCATTAAAATGATTTTGAGAGACACATTGTGTGTATTGGAACTGTTTTTCATGTACACAGACACGGATTTGTTATTGGGAGTAACAGTGCTGTTTTTAATTGTTGTGCTTGAGGGAAGCAGGGCATGTTTCTGAAACGTCATCAGACAGGTATCATACAGTTCAACACCAAAGGTTGACTAAAATCTCTTCTGTACATATAAACAATGGGAACTGAGAAAAATACTGGTTGTTTAAAAGTGTCAGGAGAACGCTAATGAAAGTAAAAGAGTGAGTGAAAAAAAAAAAGAGGGAAAAGAGAAACGCTTCGTTGCGCTGCGCTGACTCAAGAGTGGAGATTCACACGTGGCCACCCTAAGCCAGCCGCGACTCAGGTGGAAACAGAAAGATCAAATATTTATTATGGCTTACAGTCAAAACAGAAAATGTCTTGTGTTTGCAATTATGTTACTTATTGCCACATTCCATTCACTTTGAAACAAGTGAAAAAGTTAAGAACCAAATATTTCATATTACAAACATGTACAATATCTTCTGACCTGTTTTTTGCCTTTTCTTTTGTACTGTACAAGCATACTATCACATACACTAATCTATATATAGCATTTAAACTTCCTAAGTCTTATTTACACATATTTGGTAAAACCCTGATTAATGTCAACAGTACTTAAACCAACCTTGCAACTATTTAAACATAAAACACTTTCATATTTGAAAATACTTAACAGCAAAAAAACAAAAAGGAAAAAAAAAACAAAAACAAAAATGCTTTTCTTGCTTTGATCCAAAACATTTTTTGCCTCAAGGCAAAGACCTGTTCAAGCACTTCTTATGACAAACACATCCCTGCTTAGTTGCTCATATTGACACCATCTTCTCATCCACCCAAATTCAATACTTCAGTAGAATATAATAAAACTATGGTCCCCAAGTACACAATGTCATATAGTGTAACAAGTACTGGTAACAAGTACAAATACTAAAAGGCTGTCAGTAAACTAACTTCACAACATGGAGGGAAGTCACTACTGGGGTGATGTGGCACTGGGGGGGTTGAAGGGAGAGGGGGAAGGAGTCTACCCCTGGTTGTTGTAGTTTTCATGCAAATTTGGGTGCAGGATCCAGATCTGCTCGTGTGATTGACTGAGGGTGTTGTTGTTGTTGTTGTTGATTGGGGGGTTGGTGTTGGTGGGCGGGGTCTGCCTTGTTCTGCTGCTCGTGTGGGCTTTGCTGGGGGGGCGGGGGCTGGAGGCGCTCTGGGGGTTAGGAGGAAGGACGCTGCTGCTGCTGCTGCCGCTGACCGCTCGGGGCGTGCCGGCCGCTCGCTGAGGCCCCCTGCTGCTGGGCACAGGGAGCTGTGACTTGGGACGTGTGGCCCGTCTCTCCCCTTGGGGGGTGAGAGGGGTCACCGTGGCTGTCACAGTCGCAGTCGGGGTCGGAGTCGAGGTCGAGGTCGAAGTCGAAGATGAGGCGCTAGCCGTGGCTGGAGTGGGCGCACTCTTGGAGAATCGACTGTCAGTCTGCAAAGGTAGAACAGCAAGAAATAACAGAGTCAGTGCTCAGTCAGTGATAACAGTCAGTCCTCAGTCAGTAATAACACAGTCAGTGCTCAGTCAGTAATAACAGTCAGTGCTTAGTCTGTTGTAACAGTCAGTGCTCAGTCAGTAATAACAGTCAGTGCTTAGTCTGTTGTAACAGTCAGTGCTCAGTCTATAATAGTCAGTTGTAGCAGTCAGTCCTCAGTCATAAATTACAGTCAGTGCTCAGTCAGTCATATCAATCAGTGATTGGTCTGCAATAACAGTGCTTAGTTATATTATCAGTCAGTGCTCAGTCAGTAATAACAGTAAAAGCTTACTCTGTGGTAACGGTCAGGGATTATTCTGTAACAGTCAGTAATGAGCACTGAACAACAGTGCCAAAGGCTGTGTCCTAAACTGAGAAAATGTTGTCTACTAAAGAAGCGTTCTGTGGCAGCAAGCCATCAGTCCCAATCATGTAAATGCATAAAAATATTGCCTTCTAAGGCACCGTCGTTTTGTCCAGTTTTGAAGGCAGCATGCATGTTTCCTTCATGCTCCCTTCAACATCCAAAAATCTATCAAATTAAGGAGTTAGCTGTCAGTATTTAGTTGCAACGGCATCTCAACAAAAGATGGCATTCGATTTAGTCAGGTTGTCCACAATGGTTTTTGCCAGTGCCTTAATGCCTGCTACAGTGACTTGTTAGACAGTGAAAACAGCGAGGCACCAAGTAACTACCTCCTCAGTGCTCTGTAATGTGGTAATCAGTACTTCGAGCAGAGCTGTGTTTTGTCAGCAAACCTCTTACAGCTGACATCATAACAATCAGAAAAGGTCAATCTTTTTTTCACATTTTTCAAAACCAACAGCATGTTCCTCCACAGGACACAGGAACCTTCATCACAACTAAACGCCAGATCAAGCAGTTGTCTGACCCGAAGAGACACCATAGGGACTGAACTGCATGCTTCTGTCTGGAGAGTGCTGTACAAGTTCAAATGTCCTGGTGCTACATCTTAATGTAATGTTACTTCTAGCTAAGTGGCTGAAGGATCCAGCACTAAGCATTTGTAATCCACTCCAGACCCAGGAAAACTGTACAGTTTAAAATGTGATCTGTGATATGTAATTTATTTTATTTTAGACCATGTACAATTGATTATTATTTACAAACATAACTGTTGCCATTTGACGCATTGTGCCAGAGTTTACATCTGCAGTCCCCATATGTGATATGATGAATGTAACACGTTTTGGCAAGTGATGTTTGAGTATATGTGAATGGCTGCTGTGCTTGCTGTGGGCTGCAGTACCGTCTGGGCCCCAGTGGGCCGGATGGTGGGTAAGTCTTTGCTGGTGGTGGCGGTCCGGGGCTGGACCACGAGCTCCTCGTTGTTGTTGTTGTTGTTGTTGTTCAGCTCAGTGTGTCCATGTGTGGAGCCAGGGAACACAATGAAGTCCTCTTTGGAGTTGGCAATCTGCAAAGCACAAACACACAGTCAGGAATACGTTCTTACAATAACTACTAGGTATGCACATGTCTGTCTACTCTAGCTATGACAAACTCTTTCTTGATCTATTCTGTAAATAACAGAATCACTCCCTTACACACCAGAACAGCGAGCTGTATGTGTGTGTGTAGTGTGTATTCATGAATGTACCTTGCTGATGTCCGGCTCAGATTTGCTGGAACACATGGTCTGCAGTTCCCTTAAGAGGTCTGTCTCATCATCAGAGCAGAGGGACAGACCTGCAGGGTCTCCACCACTGATTCTGAATGTGTACACACACACACACACACACACACACACACACACACACACACACACACACACACACACACACACACACACACACACACACAAACACTCATTAGCCTTTAGACACAGAGCAAGGCAGTCCTTACATCATGGCAATGGAGCTAAACTTAATCTATACTGCCCTCTACTGGCTGAAGCTCAGTATATGTAGTTTTGTACTTCAGAGCCAACAGTATCACTATATTACATGTTTGAATACTATATTACAATACAGTACATAATGTCAGGAAACAATCTGGATGGGAAGGTTGTAGCCCACCTGGGAGAGCTGACCTGGGACATCAGGTGGACCTCTGAACTGGAGACAGAGCCTTGAGGAACGAGGAGAGAAAAGATCTCAGTTTCCGACTCAAGGCAAGACCAAGTACGTTTTCAGCAAACCTGGCTCTGCAGACATGGACTAAGTATGAAATAATTGATGCAGAGCCACTCTGCCAGGTTAGCGAGAGGTAAACACAGCCTCTTTGGCCTTGGATACTTGGCCTGCCACAAATAAATAAAACAAATGACCATCATTTTCCACATCAGCTGTAGTGTGAGAGGGTGTCGTGTTTTGTGTTTGCCGGGAAGTTTTGACGCTTTCTGGTTTGCCTGGCCTTTATTAATGATGGTGTAGAACAGACAGGAAATGAGTGGGACAGAGATGAAGTGTCAGCACAGGAAATGACTTCAGGCTGGATTCAAACCTGAGTCGCCTGTTAGGACAGGACCCACGTGTGCTATGGGATACTGCAATGCTAGATAGCATAGACCTTGACTCTAGAACGCTACTCAGCTTGTCATGATGTTCCCTTAGACCTCTGTTGCGATTCTCGATTTACACGTACAGCAGCTGTTGCCATTCTCGATTTATATGTATAGTAACTGATGCCATTCTGGATTCAGACATATAGCGAATGCTCTTCTCACCTTCACGGAGAGACCCGCCGGAGCTCCACCCAGTGCCAGGACTTCCTTTTTTGCGTGGGCTGGTATTGGCCCGCCTCCAGGGCCCGCTGTCCCGTCCCTTCCTTCCGCCTTTCTTGCAGGAGATGCCGATGGCCGACAGCGGGAACGTCCCACCTTGGAATTCCGCAAGGTGTCTGTCAACCTCTGTTAGACCACAAAGCCCACAGCAGGACATGCAGGCGTTAGACAGTAAAGACTGCTGCCGGGTCCAAA
The DNA here is from genome assembly GCA_015244755.2 of Tenualosa ilisha. Taxonomy (NCBI): domain Eukaryota; kingdom Metazoa; phylum Chordata; class Actinopteri; order Clupeiformes; family Clupeidae; genus Tenualosa; species Tenualosa ilisha. The sequence continues at coordinate 49,834 of PYXC01000946.1, forward strand.
TATAATCTCGCTAACCTAACCTAACGCTGGCTGGGATTACCCTAACCTCCTTAAAATCACATCAGAATATCAAACTCCGGTTGGGATTACCCAATGACTGTATATATACATGGACAGCGAGCGCATCAACCATAAAATTTAAAGCACCCGGAAGTCTAGTCGCCCCCTGGCAGTACACTTTATAGCCCTGCCTACTCCCATGTATCTCTACGACCAGGTAGCTCATTTTCCATATATACATTTACATTTATGCATTTAGCAGACGCTTTTATCCAAAGCGACTTACAACTCATCAACTATCAATTGTTCAGGCCAGTCTCCCTAGAGCAACTTAGGGTTAAGTGCCTTGCTCAAGGCACAACGGTGGCAGCCGGATTCAAACCCACACTTTCAGGCTACTTACACGCTAGCCAGGTTCCTTAACCACTACGATACCACCACCACCACTACGCTACCACCATATATACTGTATATACTGCACTTGCTGCTCTTTGCACTTCTGATTAGATGCCAAACTGCATTTCGTTACCTGTATTTATACATGTGTAATGACAATAAAGTTGAATCGAATCTAATCTAATCTATTGGGATTACTCTACACTTCTTACATTTAAAGGAAGCAGAAAAAGGAATGTGCTGTTCAGCATGATCGACATGCCAGTAGTTTCTGCTCTCTTCGACTAGCTATAAAACAACAGCAGATTAAATTGACTCAGACATAACGCTAAATGCGTAGCTGTCTTCTCATAGTGTCTAGCACACCGATGATTTGAGATCCAAATTTGAGCGCTGTGTACAGCTCCGCCATGATCGGTTGACCTCTGCCAGCTCATTCATGACCAACGCAACAACAGAGCCATCAGCAGCAGCTTTGGTCAGTCGGTATGGGCGGTCTAGGCCAGGGCTGGTGTGTGCACATTATGGAGTTGTTTCAGGTTTGCATCATTTGTGAAATGACTTCTATACTTACGCAGAGGAGGCCCAAGCTCTGGAAAATGAAGAGTTTAACTGAGACCCCAGTGGTTGTGAGTGGATGAGATGAGGAGTGTGTTTGTTTGTTTTGTTAGACCTGTTCGAGGCAGTGGAGTGGATGAGGAGTGTGTTTGTTTGTTTGGTCTGACCTGCTCGGGGCAGCGGGCAGCTCTGCAGGACGGCCTTGTTGAGGAGGATGCTGAGTGCGGCTCTCAGGACGGCCCTCTGGGCAGGACTCAGGCTCTTGCTGTTGCTAGGAGACCGACGCTGGGCCGGGGCCCTCTTGGCCGTCACTCTGGAGACGACAGCATCCTCCACACGAGGGACCACCACCGCATTCCACAGACGAGCCAGCCATCTGGGGTTAGAGCACACACACAAACAAATTGATTTCAACTTCTGCACATATGTTCAATTCAATTCAATTCAGTTTTATTTGTACAGCGTCTTTTACAATAGTATTGTCTCATGGTGCTTTACAGAAGGAGCACCCAAGAGCAACAGGGGCAAGAAGAAACTACCTTATGTTTAGTTAGTCTAGGAAGAAACTTTGGGCAGATCCACGACTCATCTGTTAACATCTAAAAACTTAACAAATAACTATAATATACTTACAGTATATTGTACACTTTAAATGGGACGGATATACAAACTGAGAAATGTGCATGCATGTGAGAGAAGATGTCCTACTTGACGATGGCCTGCGTCTGGTCCGGCACCACGGGGCAGGACAGGAAGATGCGGGGCCCCAGCAGGGCCTCTGGGGTGCCCAGGCGAGACAGGCAGGTGTTGAGCTGTTGCCACACAGAACACACCCAGGACAGACACCTCTGCAGAGGGTCGTCAGGAGTCCAAGGCTGGCCCTGGGTCTGGAACCAAAGAGACAGAAGAGCTTCGGCTGACTATTTTTCTTAGTATTTTTTCTCTCTGCATGTGTAAGTCGAGTGTAGGTCATGTTAGGGATGCTGCAATAGGATACGTGAATTTCAACCGGAATTTCTATCTTCTATCTAGATATATGGAGGTATTTTGCACTGTGAGAATGTCGCCCCCTGGTGGTAAAAGCATGTTAACTGCATCTGGGTGCATTTGAGTGGCTAAATGGCGCTCACAGATAAGAGAAAGCATGTGTTAGGTGTATCTGTGTCCTACAAATATACAATGCAAATGAAATTAATATTAACAGGCCAACAGGGTCTTCAGTGAGACGCAGACAAAGTGTCTTTCAGCTTTGATACTTGGCTTACTGCACTTAAGAAGCTCTGAATGTTTCTGGCTTTTCAGGCCACAAGAGTGTAGAGGAGACGGGATAGTGGGAGACAGTTGGGGTGTTGGCTCTGGAAATGGCCTCAGGCCAGACTCGAACCTGCCTGCTTGAGTTCAAGATGACAGAATGTTGCAAAAGCGTTTTATACTGCACATCATACACAGAGATTAATGGAAACCGTAGCCAAACATTTCAGAATGTTTTGACGGCTGAACCTGGCCCTAGACCCAGAGAAACCACATATGATATGGAGCGCTAATGTGTTTAAAATGAAGTTTTAAATTAAACAGATGGGCCAACTGGCTCTGACCTAGTGGGGGCGACAAAGACACTCAAGCTACAGCACAGTGAAAGACTAACTCAGAGTGGATATTGCTACCATGAAATCTGCAGCATCTGAGATGAAAGTGCAATAGTGTCATCCAAAAGCGCAGTATGGAGAGAGTAAGAGGAAGAGAATAAGTGCATTCCTGGTATTCAGGAATTTAAGCCAGGAGATGTTCTTGGAAGAGCTGGGTGTTCAAGAATGGTCATTCCCCCAGTGTGGTACAACACATGAGAAGAGCTTGGACTGACCTGCGCGAGGTGTTGGCTGTACTGCTGGCTGTCTGACCTGCTAACTGGCTCTTACCTTGTGGAGGAGTTTGCGTCGCAGGTGCCTTCCCAGGAGGCTGTTCAGTGGCTCAGAGTCCCAGCGCAGCTGAACCCAGCGGAAGTGCTGCTGCAGGTGCAGCTCCGCCCCCTGAAGGCGGGGCTTGGCCAGGGAACCAATCAGGAATGCACCCTCCTGGAAGTAGTACAGCCCATCCTGACCTAGGGGCCAATAGAGACGACAGCTGAGTGTGAATGTGAGTGTGTAGCCCATGACCAGCTCACACAGTAGGGGGCGCTAGTGAAGACCACTGGGGCGAGTTCAGCGGCGCAGTGTTTCACTGAATGGTTTCCTGATTGAATCACAGGTATGCTTGCAACGTTGTGCAGCAATTTGCAATTTTACTGCGACTGGCGAGGTGTGTGTGTGTGAGTGTGTGTGTGTGTATGTAACAGGCTTTTGAGGTAGTTTGAGGGGTGTGGCAAGGAACCTATCCTATCAGCACTGATGTGTACTGAAAACCCACCCAATTAAAAAGGCAATTAGCACGGTTTAACCGCCTCTAGTGATAACCACGGAATGATCAGAGTGAAAAGCTGTAAAGAAAGTCAATTTAATCAGTAAGTTTAATCATAAAAACACCAAACAAATAGCAAGCAATCTCCTCTCAGCTGCACATGTGCAAACAACAAAGTGTTCAGCACAGCTCTGTTTTTGTTAAATTAAATGTTTTGCTATGAATTGTGCATCTTAAGCTCGGCCCAAAAGGAAACTATGTTATGTTATATTATATTATGTTTCGTCAAGAAAAGCAAACATTGACTGGCAGTGATGTCACAAGAAGGAACACACACACACACACACACACACACACACGCATCTGTGTGTTGTGAGCCAAGTGCAAGTAGGTGCGTTCTCTTACCGTGCTGTGGGGAGAGAGAGCAGACGGTGCCGCGGTTCTCCAGCCCCTCGCACAAGTCTCCTAGGAGCTCGCTCAGGGATGGCGCCCTCTCCAGGCCCTCCAGGTGTACTACCACACGGCCACCCACACAAGACTCACGCGCAGGCACCAGGAACCCTACACACACACAAACCATAGAGAGGGAGAGAGAGAGAGAGAGAGAGATGGCGAGAGGGAGGGGGAGATGGAGAGAGAGGAAGACACAAAGATAGAACTATTACTCTTCTGAAATATGACATAAAAAATAATCTGAAACATGAACTGCATCTGAAGTGCACTGTTGTTCTGTAGTCTGTCCCATTTGAAAACTAGAGGCAGTGATTGTGAAAGTGTGAACTGTGAACTATGTCTATGCTCAGTAGGACACAGAAGAGGCATCCTGAGTAAAGCCATCTAGTGGACAGAGCAGAGATTGCAGGAGGTGAGAGTCCTGCTTAGAGTGAGCCGGGGGCTTTACCGCAGTTAATGAAGGTCTCCAACAGCTGGGTCTTAGAGAGACTCTCATCCACCTCCACTCTCACCACATCACAGTCCACACCCACAGCCTCCTGCCTGCACTGGAGTCAACACACACGCACACACACACACACACACAGAAACACGAATACAAACGTTATCAATGCAGTTCTCGGTCACAAGGAGGTCACAAAACACACTCACATAAAAATTACACCATAGAACAACATCTCTATCACCACTCTCTCTCTCTTAGGCACACACACACACACACACACATAAAGACAGGGCTATCTTAGTTACCTTGATACAGTGAGAAATCTGAGTGGCAATGTAATCCTGACAGCTTCCTTCCAGCCCGTGGAATATAACATTACGATACTGTTCCACCTGAAACAATACACACACACACACACACACACACACACACACACATTACTGACTGTTAAGGACAAAAGACCTGACAGATGCATTATAACAGCATTGTAACTGATAAAGGTACCAGTGTAGTGGGACTCAATCCTACAGGGGATCAAATACGAAACTCATTGTTGCTTCCCTCACAAAGCTTGGACTAAAAGAGGCAAACTAGACAGTCAACACGTTTGGTGAAGTGTTTTAGCCTTATCACATGTTTCTGCATGGTGACTGCTCACTTGAGCATCCTCATTAGCCACTACTTCACTCCACTGACCCAGGCTTAGCTATGTCACTTTGTTTGCTGTGTCCAAGAACAAGCAGGCAGGTTACAGAAGTAGAAATTGGGCAACTGCTGGCACGAGCCCAGGGGCTTGTTTACTTGTTGTCAGGAACACCTCATGCCTCCCTCCAAATTTTCACCAGATCCCCCCCACCTCCATCTCCATGGTGACTCAGTGTACCAGACCCCCCCCCCCATCCCCACGGTGACTCAGCGTACCAGGCGGGTGTAGTTGTGCAGCAGCTGAAGAGGCATGAGCGAGTGGAAAGCCATTTCATCCAGCGCCGACTCCGACAGACCTGTCTCACACACACACACACACACACACACACACACACACACACACACACAATCACAATCAGACCCAGTATTAAGAGAGAGTGAAAAAGAGAGAGAGCAGGAGAGAGAGAGGGAGAGAGAGTGACGGAAAAAGAAAAAGAGAGAGAGAGAGAGAGAAGGAGAGAGGAAGAGAGATAGGGAGAGAGATAGGGAGAGGGAGAGAGTGTAAGAGGGAGAGGGGGAGGGAGAGAGAGAGAGAGAGAAAGAGGAGAAATTAAATAGGGTATGAAATATGGTGTCAGAACAGAATCAAGAAAGCCTCCTACACAACACGGGGTGGTGGGGAGAGCAGGGTGTGAGGGTGTTAGAATGTGTGTGTGTGTGTGTGTGTTTGTGTTAGTATGTGTGTGTGTGAGTGTCTAAGCACACAGCCTGTCTCCTAGTCCTAGACATCAACATCAGAGGGCTTCTCTAAACTCCAATCAGACACAACCCAGACAGTCGCCGTCTGAGGAAAGGAGACAGCGGACTGATCACGTGACCTGTCAGCCAGTGATGTCAGCATGCCATTACACATACACACAGACCTACAGATACAAACAAACATGCAGACAAACAAACACACACACATGCACTTACACAGACACTCACACAGACACTCACACACACACACACACACACACACACACTTACACACACACACACACACACACTCCTGTGAACAACAGCACAGAACAAATCCTCTGCGCTGCACTCTAAGCTGTGCGTCAGTGTGAGCGAGCAAGCAGTCCATCTCCTGACAGCTGCAGCCGCTCTGGGGAGTGTTTAAGACTTTATGTGGAACAGTGATGAGAGCTGAGAGCTGCAAGGGAGGAACAGAGACGGTTTAAGACTGTTTAAAGAGCAATCCAGGGAGCTGCCATCTGAGATGACACTGGTAAACACAGCCTAATCCAACACTAACACACAGTGAGACCATAACCAGTTAGGCAGGGTGTTTATGAGTGTCCTAACATACAGGTGTGTGGGTGGAAGATGATGTGTGATGAAAACCTTAAGGATACAGGTGAGTGTAGGAGAGAAAAGAAGAGAAGAGGAGAGGAGAGAAGAAGGAAGAAGAGAAGAGAGGAGATGTATGGGATACCTGAGAGGAAAGGAAGAAAAGAGAGAGAAGAGGTAAAATGGGGATGACAACTAGAGAGAAGAGAAGAAAGAGACAGCAACAGAGAGAGAAATAGGGAGAAAGAAAGAGAGAAAATGAGAGTGAGAGAGAGAGAGAGATAGAGAGAGAGAATAAGAGAGAGACAGAGAGAGAGTGAGAGAGTGATAGAGAGAGAGAATAAGAGAGAGAGACAGAGACAGAGAGAGAGAGAGAGAGAGAGAGTAGGAATGACTATACCTCTAAGGCGGATGGTGATTCGCTGACTGAGGCGTTTGCGGATCAGGTCCCATGGCGACTGCGCTAATTCCTCCCCTGGAAACCAAATAGTGTCTCCTGAAACATACAGAGTGCACACACCACATCAGTTAACGAGTTCACACACACACACACACACACACCCCTACACCTGTCATGTGTGTTTGGGAGTGTTTGAGCTTGAGTCTGCCTGGAAGACTTCTGGAAATGGGATCCTGAGAAACAGCAGGCTCAGTTTTCATGCTTGAGTGTAGAGTGAGCACAGAGCGCAGTGAGCATGGAGAGGGTCAGACTCATTTAAGAGCTTCTCTAATTCCCCCAGAGCGTCTCCACTCTCTCTCCCTCCTCCTTTCTTCCCCCTCTCCCTCCTCCTTTCTTCCCCCTCTCCCTCCTCCTTTCTTCCCCCTCTCCCCCGTTGCCTCTTCCCTCTCCCCCTCTCCTCTATCGCTCCTCCATAAAGCATCTCTTCTTGCACCCCGCTGATTTTTCCATCTCCCCATCCCACCCTCGCCTGCTTCTCTCACCCCTTCAGAAAAACGGAAACTTGTCACAGATTTCTGATGGTTTTACTGTGACTGGTGGGGGGGGGGATGGGGGGGGGGGTCCCTTGTCTGGTTTTCAGACACACAGACAGAGAAACAGAGGGAGACCACCTGCAGTTTTGCGTTTGCATTCTGTCAAATGTTTCCCAACAAGACAAACACACACACACACACACACACACACAAACACACACACCCTGTAGTGAGGTGAATGTTAGCGAGAGCTCACTGGAGCAGAGAGCAAGTGAGGGGAGAGGGGGGCTGGTGTTCCAGGCAAAGAAAAGTGTGTGTATGTGTGTGTGTATATGTGTGTGTGTGTATATGTGTGTGTGTGTGTGTGTGTGAGGGAGGGTTTTAGAGACACACTGAGAGGCACGGGAGGGTGGAGTTGGGCCTGCGTGGAGATAAAAAAAGAGAAAGACAGAGAAACAAGGAGAGGGAAGGACAGACACAGACAGAAAAAGGAGAGGGAAGGACAGACACAGACAGAAAAAGCAAATGAGGGAATAAAAATAAACAGGGAAAGAAAAAAGACAATGGGGAGAGATAAAGAAAGAGAAAGAGAGAGAGCAACAGAGAGAGAGAAAGAGAGAGAGAGAAAGAGAGAGAGCAAGAGAGAGCGAGAGAGAGTGAGAGAGAGAGAGAGAAAGAGAGAGAGCGAGAGAGAGAGAGAGAGAGCAAGAGAGAGAGAGAAAGAGAGTCAGAGAGAGAGTCAGTGAGAGAGAGAGTGAGAGAGCAAGAGAGAGAGAGAGAGAGGTGAGAAGAGGGTTGGCGGTGTGGTTTATGTCCAGCGTGGCTGACGGCATGATGGCCCTGCGGCCGGGCCAAGCCCAATTAGGTCTGTGTCCCATGGAGTGCCTCCCTGCCTGGCCACTCACAAAGCTGGACGCAACCCCAGGCACCGAGCCACGCCAAAGCCTGCCTCCAACACTGCCAGTGTGCATGACTGCATGTGCATGTGTCTGTGTTTGCTCTGTGTGTGTGTGTGTGTTTGTGTGTGTGTGTGTGTGTGTGTGTGTGTGTGTATGTGTGTGTGTGTGTGTGTGTGTGTGTTTGTGTGTGTGTGTGTGTGTGTGTGTGTGTGTGTGTGTGTGTGTGTGTGTGTGTGTGTGTGTGGAATGTCTGAGAGAGAATGCACATTATTGTTGGAATCAAAGACATGTTCTGTTTACAGTGTATTTGCGCACTTGCAGGGTGTGTGCGTGCGTGCGTGCGTGTGTGTGTGTGTGTGTGTACATGCATGGATATATGTGGCTGTCTGACCTTTCCCAGGCCACTGCCTGACTTGCTGACACCTCTTACAGTATCTCCTTGGCACTGGACTCATTCATATTTTTCACTTATGAATCACACATGCAGGTCAACCTGCAGGTCAGGCTCAGTTTGCCTCGACTCTCTCTCTCTCTCTCCATTTCTCTCCCTCTCTCTTTCTCTCTCTCTCCTTCCTCCCTCTTTCTCTGCGATGCTGGATGCTGGTTGAAAACGCTGACGCGGGGGGAAACGAGAGCTTCATCGCGGCCACCGGCCGTATGGGAGGCAGCAGCTGGCTTGTCCCAAAATAGGTGGCGATGACTGTGCTGCTGTGGATTCAAGTGTGTGTGTGAGTGAGTGTGACTGAGTGAGTGATTGTGTGAGTGATTGTGTGTGTGTGTGTGTGTGTGTGTGTGTGTGTGTGTGTGTGTGTACCCGTCCATCTTGTTTGCAGGACTGTTTACCTCCCACAACCCTCAGGCCATGGAAGAAGTGCCTCTTTTCCCAGTCTGCCTCAACCACTTTTGGTTTTACAGTACAAGAGAATTATGACAGCATGTGAGGTCAGAGCTGTGTGCTTTATGGGAAAATGACAAACAGCATTGCATGTATAATTTTAACAGCATATGTGGTACAATAAAAATAAATTATAAGTATTTGCAACAATGGGCATCCCTTGAACATTTTTTAAGTTCACAATTTTATGAGTGAAATGCCTTTTGACTGGAATTGCAGCCGGTACCTTTATATAGGAGAACCACAGGCAGGAATCTATAGTGTAGCAACGGAAGACAAAGTGTATATATGAGATATAGTAGATTCTACTGAATCCACAGCAAGGTAGTGGGTGAATTCATTACCTATGGTCACTGAGGCCATGCTGTCAGGGGATAGGCCAAGAGGAGCATCCGTCATCACTGGGTCCTCCCAGAGATCCCACCCCTTGCACAGAAGCTGAAGGTGATTGGTCAGCAGGTCGTTAAGACTCTGGCCCAGCTCCTCCCATGGCGTGTGACGCAGGACGGTTACTGTGCCGACCACAGGGCCGTCCTCCAGCAGGTCCAGTGGGCAGAGGCGTTCACTGAGGCCCGTGTGCACCTGCACAGCAACCCGGTACGAGTCTGGCCAGGGTCAAAGGTCAAACACAGGGCAAAACGGGCAGAGATGAGTACTAGATGTAAAATAACACAACATAACTAGGAACCCGAGAACTGACCATGACACTTGGGAGACACTGCATAAATGACAAAAAATATCATTTTAGCTCAGGATCTTGGGGCAAAAACTGGGTCAGCCTAGAGCATGGACATGTTTCCTATTAATGAGTCTGCTTTAGGAGTCTGCTTTAGTGAGTCTGCTTTAGGAGTCTGCTTTAGGAGTCTGCTTTAGTGAGTCTGCTTTAGTGAGCCTGCTTTAGTGAGTCTGCTTTAGGAGTCTGCTTAAGGAGTCTGCTTTAGGAGTCTGCTTTAGGAGTCTGCTTTAGTGAGTCTGCTTTAGTGAGCCTGCTTTAGGAGTCTGCTTTAGTGAGTCTGCTTTAGTGAGTCTGCTTTAGTGAGTCTGCTTTAGGAGTCTGCTTTAGGAGTCTGCTTTAGGAGTCTGCTTTAGGAGTCTGCTTTAAGGAGTCTGCTTTAGGAGTCTGCTTAAGGAGTCTGCTTTAGGAGTCTGCTTTAGGAGTCTGCTTAAGGAGTCTGCTTTAGGAGTCTGCTTTAGGAGTCTGCTTTAGTGAGTCTGCTTTAGTGAGCCTGCTTTAGGAGTCTGCTTTAGTGAGTCTGCTTTAGTGAGCCTGCTTTAGTGAGTCTGCTTTAGGAGTCTGCTTTAGGAGTCTGCTTTAGGAGTCTGCTTAAGGAGTCTGCTTTAGTGAGCCTGCTTTAGTGAGTCTGCTTTAGGAGTCTGCTTTAGGAGTCTGCTTTAGGAGTCTGCTTTAGGAGTCTGCTTTAGGAGTCTGCTTAAGGAGTCTGCTTTAGGAGTCTGCTTTAGGAGTCTGCTTAAAGTGCCACAAAATGGTGTCTCAGTCAGGGACAACAAATCATCATTCTAGAAAGTACACCACTACAGGGGAGTCCTATCTGGCAAAAGAGGAAAAATCAAACAAACAGTTAAAACACACACACACACACACACACACACACACACAGATGAGCTAATGAATTTACAAAGGTTATCCTGCAGGTCCTTGCAGTCTGTGGCCATGTCCCGAGACATGCAGACACGCAGACACACACACACACACACACACACACACAACACAAACACACACACAAACATGCGCGCAGAGATAGACTGGTGAACTTACAAAGGTTCTCTAGAAGGTCTTTGCAGTCGTCTGTGGCCACGTCATGACACACACACACACACACACACATACACACACACGTGTGCACAGATAGACTGATGAACATACAAAGGTTCTCTAGAAGGTCTTTGCAGTCGTCTGTGGCCACGTCATGACACACACACACACACACGTGTGCACAGATAGACTGATGAACATACAAAGGTTCTCTAGAAGGTCTTTGCAGTCGTCTGTGGCCACGTCATGACACACACACAGACACACACACACGCACGCACAGATAGACTAATGAACTTACAAAGGTTCTCCAGAAGGTCTTTGCAGTCGTCTGTGGCCACGTCATGACACACACACACACACAAACACACACACACACACACACACACACACCACAGATAACTAGACATACAAATCCTAGATCGCAGTCTGTCCACGTCATGACACCACACACACCACACCACCCAGATAGACATAACTTACAAAGTCTCCAGAAGTCTTTGCAGTCGTCTGTGGCCACGTCATGACACACACACACACACACACACACAAACACAGATAGACTGATGATCTTACAAAGATTCTCTAGAAGGTCTTTGCAGTCGTCTGTGGCCACGTCATGAATGGTACGGCTGCATTTGTCCCTGGTCTCGATGTCCTGCTGACTCTGGGCACACAACACTCCCAGGCAATCCTGGATGAGAACAGTTGCACACGTATGTCCTCTAGTTATGAACAAGTAATGAAATGAGCTGTGAAATAAGCTCTCATCTATCTATCCCTCAGTAACTCAGTAACAGTGGCCAAACTAGCTCACATGGGTCTTATGTTCTAATTTTGTGACTATGCCTGAGGCATGCTGTATGCTCTGGGTGGGGTGGGGATGTTCTGATGCTAGGGGTTGATGAGTTTGTGTGTGTGTGTGCTTATATCTGCTTGTGTGTGAATGTGTGTGTGAGAGTGTATGTGTGTGTGTTTGTTTGTGTGTGTGAGTTAATGTGTGTATATGTGTGTGTGCTTGTATGTGTGTGACCTCCTCACCTTGAAGCCCCTGGCAGCGGCGATGTGGGCAGCGGTCCAACCGTCTCTGTTGGTCTGGTTGAGGAGCGTGGCGAGGGAGCGCGGGTGAGTGTATGTGTGTGGGTGCGGGGCGGTTTGGGGGTCGTCTCGCCGCTGCTTGGCCCCTGGGTGGCACAGGAGCACCTGAAGGGTGCCCACGTGTCCCGAGCTGACCGCCGCATGGAGGGCTGTGCAGCTGTCCTGTGGATGGGAACGCACAGTTGACACATGCACAATAACACACACATGCACGCACACAAACAGGCATGCATACACACTCACGCTCACCTGACACATACAGTATGTGAGGAACACAGGGGACACACTCACCAAAACACAACACACAGGGGACACCCTTACAAAAACACAACACACAGAAGACACACTCACAAAACACAACACACACTCACCAAAACACAACACACAGGGGACACACTCACAAAAACACAACACACAGAAGACACACTCACAAAACACAACACACACTCACCAAAACACAACACACAGGGGACACACTCACAAAAACACAACACACAGGAGACACACTCACAAAAACACGACACACAGGAGACACACTCACAAAACACAACACACACTCACCAAAACACAACACACAGGGAACACACTCACAAAATACAACCAGTGAGCATAAACAGATAAATCTTTTCAGGCAAACTACTCTGATGAGAGACAGAAATGCAGACAAACAATCCAATCAATAGCTCTCTCGCCAGAAAAATCAAACGCCATTCCAGTACTTCAAGGAGCTAATCAAGCGCCGCTAAAACAAAGGGCGTAATTACACTGCGCGCACACAGAACAATAACACTCCGGCAACACAATTGCTTTGTCGAGAGGCTCGCTGCTGCAGTTGCCATGGAAACAGCTACAGAAAAGGCTACTTAATTATTCCGGGGTATGATGATGACAAGGTCATGGGGCAAAACTCAAACTTCAAAAGTGCCGCCATCACAAATAGGGCCTTTATTTGCAAGGTGTGTGTGTGTAGGGGGGGGAGGGTGATGGGGTCTTACATTGGTGGTGTGTGTGCGATCGGCGCCAGCCTCCAGCAGGATTCTCACACACTCCACACTCCCGCTCCCACTTGCCAGGTAGAGAGGGGTCTCCCCCGCCACAGCTGCGTGGTCAACATCTGTGGTGTAGCGTGTCAACGCCTCGACGCACCTGAAAATACACACACACACACACACACACTTCTGTGTGTTACTTCTCTTACAGGGTAAGCTGAATCCATTATATTAATATTTAGTTCAAGGACACAGCTAGTCAGAGGAATGGATTCTAGAACACAGACCCAGATACGACAGCTATGTACACACTGTTAAGAAAGCCAGTGTCCAGTCGTGTTCAGTGAGTGTTTGACAAGAACACTTTTGTCCTACTGAGCCCTAGTGGGGAGTAAAGCCCAGAGTGGGAAATGACATCAGAGCCTGCAGACACTGGCAGATGCAGCAGCAGCATCCAGTTTCACAGTTACACCACAGCTATGGCACCCAAGGGAGACCGACGAGACACAGAAAGTGACTCCATCATATAGCCATCAGAGTGGAGGGTGAAGGAGGCAGAGCCTAAGGTGATGAGGATGAGGAGGGTGAAGAGGGGAGGGCAGGGAGGAAGGACACTCACTCATGGTGGCGGTGCGCTGCAGCACTGTGTAAAGGCAGGTATCCGTTTTCATCAGGAGCGTCGGCAGAGGCCCGCGAGTTCAGCAGCAGCTTGACGCAGTCTGGGGGGGACAGGAAAGTGGTGTGTGTGTGTGTGTGTGTGTGGGTGTGTGTGTGTGTGTGTGTGTGTGGGGGGGGGGGGGCAAAGCTCAGACACAGCATCATCACACACATCAATCCATAGACAGATATATAGATAGATATCGATTCTATTTATCCCATAGGAACTTCAGGCAACTGTGCTTATAGATTATGACACATCATCTAACACACACACACTATAGTGTCTCAATACAGGTAGGATATAATGACATGTCTTTTAATACAAACACACTAGTGTGACTCAATACAGGTAGGAAATAATAATGCATTGCCGAGAATCACAAAATCACGTTCTACTCTTTCTCTCTCTCTCCCTCCCTCTCTCAGTGCCTAGGTGAGTGCAGGTGGGAGCGATTACCTGTGTGTCCGTTTCGAGCAGCAGTGTGTAAGGCAGAGTTTAGGTCTTGTTGGAGGTGATGCATGTCCGTCGTTGGGTTTCGGTTAAGCAGCATTGACAATAAAGTGACATTTCCCTGGGAAGCAGCTTGGAGGAGGTGGGTGACCCCGTCGTCCAGGGCGACGGGGTCACCGCAGGTTAGCGGGGAGACTATGGAGGGACACCAGCCTGAGAGTTAAACAGGAGTCACGGAGACGGTTACCGTCAGGTGTTAGTACCGTGCATGCCAGGCCAAAACATGCTCTCTTACGCCACACCTGCACTAGGGCATAATAAACTACTTGCTTGCAGTGAATATACTGTATGCTATTCCGGCACTTTCTAAGATTTCAAAGTGCTTTTGGTAGTACTTGCAGAAAGGCTTCACCACTGAAGATATAAAGTGACCTTGACCTGGACTGTAATATAGTGAAGCTCTGTTAGCATGTATTGAATTAACTGTGAGTGTGTAATGTTCCATGTTGTACATACTGTACTTCCTGTACAGCATTACTAAAGAGAACATGTTTTGACACAAACACACACAACATAAAACTGTCAGCTGGGAACTGATGAGCACCTGTGGCGTACCTGCTCTACGTCACTCAACATGCTTTCAGATCCCACATTCAGTGTGTATGGATGTACCATACCAACGTGTGATTGGACAAGGCCCTTCATGGTCCAGTCAGCCAGTGAGCCAGTGAGTAACGAGATGGAGGCTGGGCCACAGGTGCTCCGTTCAAATCAAAGTCAAAGCACCAGTCAGGCTATCAGTCCCACGGTGCAGTGACCCTGACAGGCACACGCCTGAAATTAGCCTAGTCACATGCTAACTCCACATTTACAAGTTCCCATGTCAATTTACACACACTGCACATCAGTCAGGGTTAGACCAAGTTACATACAAGTTCTCAAACACTCTTGATGATGAAAATCCAGGTTGTTTTAACAGAATATTGTCAAAAATAATATATATGTATTTAAAGAAACAAATGGAAGTTAGAACAGAGGAGCTCTGACTAGATGAGAAGCCTACAAGCATGACTGATGATTCCGCACTGTTCTAGACTATTCTATGATGGAGTGCTAAATGATTTACTTAAAACCCGCTGATCTGGTGATAGTCATGAGAGTTGATCTGATTTTATCTCTGTTAGTAGAGTGGAGAAGAAAAGGAGCTCTGCTTAGTGGAGTAGGTGTAAGCTACTGAGTGAGAGAAAGAGAGAGAGAGATAGAGAGAGAGAGACGGAGAGATAAAGAGGATCACCGAGTGCTTTTAGGGCAGAGTGATTTAAGGGCGTCGAGCTGACAGCAGAAAGAGCAAAGGACGTTCAGAATACAGCTTTCACCCAAAGACTGAAAAAACGAGAGGGGAGGAAAAGAGAGAAGGAAGGGAAGAAAAGAAGGAGGAGGAGGAGAAGAAGCCTCTTTTTAGCTTTTTTTTGTCTTTATAAAAAGGACACATTTAGCGGTGACAGACCAGGCAAGCTAACATAAGGAGCATTCATGAAGGTCTCCAGAAAGTAGATTTTGGAAAAGTGTCTTTGAGAAGCCCCAGGGAGGAAGCTGTTCCCATCAAAGAGAAGACTAAGAGAGAGATCTGGGCACATTTGGTACGGGCTTGAAGACTAGAGCTTGGCCAAGTGTGTGTGTGGGTGACTGTCAGCAGGACTTGTCTCAAGTCACTGTGTAGGCGGTTTTATTTCGAACACACCGTCTCCTCCAGAAGACCTTGGCTGTAGGTGTGAGGACCTGAAAGTCAACCGCACCTTGGCCTTCTGTGAGAGAGTATGAGCATCCTTGGGAAGGGAACTTTGATTTCACTGCACGCTGTTGTCAGTGCCTTGAATAACATCAGGGAATTCTGTTTGTGGGGGCAGCAGTCTATGTGAGTCATCAAATGTGCCCAGACACATACAGTCACACAGACATGCAAAAATACAATCCCATCTCACACACATCAAACACTGTGTCACGTCACACAGCAGAGAAACCACAAAAACACAATGACTTCCACAGTGACTGGTGTAAATGTCACCGTATGGCCATGCTCAAACTCACTACCCACTCACTACAGATGCACGCACGCCACGCACGCACGCACGCACACACACACACACACACACACACACCACACACACGCGGGCACACACACACACGCGTGCGCGCACACACACACCCACACACACGCACACAAACTGAGGTGGGCAGCCACACAGAGCCCACAGAAGGGGTGTGTGTGTTAGTGTCGGTCACTTAGGAGAGTGCTTGTGGAAATGGGGAGATGGAAAAGGAGCAGTAGGGGGATCATGGGTAAAGACCCAGCATGCACCAGGAGCATGGCAGTGTGGAAGGGGAAAGGCATAGAGCAGCCTCTGGCATCAGCTTCAGAGTGGAAAAGGGTTATTTGAATCAGGCCCAGGAAGAGAAAAACCCAGCTCTCACCATATGCTTCCGGTGGCCAGCTAGCTACTGTGAATCTGGGGTAAAATAGATGAACCTACAATACCCTTCGCACGGTTACATGCCGACCTCATTTCACCGCCTGTCTTTGTCTGACAAATACATGGCTACTTTGCTGCTGTTTGTGGAACTGCAAGGCAGCTGCCTGCCTGCCTGCCTGCATGCCTACTTGTCTGTCTGTCTATCAGCCTGTCTGTGCTGAGTATCCACAGGTGAGTGGAGAGAAGGTGGAGAAGACAGAGGAGAGGCAGGAGGGGGGATCTGCAGGGGAGCAGAGTCCCCTTTTACCTGATGCTGTTGCCAGGGGGCTGCCCGTCTCACAGGGGCTACGGGGTGGAGGAGCGCTAGCGGGGATTACGGAGGGGCTACGGACAATGGCAGCGGAGGGGCACAGGTGATGGTGGCAGGGGAGCACTCTCCAGAGCATGCGGATGCCGACCAGCCCGAGCGGGGCTCACCCACCTGAGAAGCCGTCAGGGCTGGCACAGCTGCGCCCCCCAGCTCCAGGGCCGGCTTGGGCGGCAGCTGTGGCATGGGGCCGCTGCCACCGGGCTTGCCCGGCAACATGCCCGGTGACCGGCTGGTGCTGCCGTCGGCAACCACCTTGATGGGCGGGTGCGGCGGCGAGGGCGTCTGCGAGAGGCCGGGCTTCTTGGGCGGGATGGGCGGAGGGTTGCCGCGGTCGATGCGCCCAGCCACCGAGGGCGCCTTGAGGCCGATCTGCGGGTGGCCCAGGCGGCCGGCGAAGGGGCCTCCTTCCGAGGCGGAGTGGGGCAGGCCAGGGCGCATGCCACCTCCTCCTCCGGCAGCGCCTGGCCCCCCACTGCCGCCGCCGCCGCCCCCTGCTGGAGGACTGGTGAAGCGCGACAGCACCTGCGTGACGGTGTGACGCGCCTGCTGCTTGGCAACAAAGTTGTCCCGGTTGTTGGGCGAGAGGTCGCGGGACGGCGGGCTCTGGGTGGCCATGCCGTTTTGGTCCTGTTCTGAGGGTGAGGCCTGGAACTTGAAGCGAGCAGCCTGCACGCGGGGACTGACGCCGGTGGGCAGTGCAGGGGTCACTGCGGGGGCTGGGGAGTGGCTCTCCCCACCACCGCCGTTCTCCGCCTGCGAGACCCCTCCGGCGTGCAGCAGCCCCCGGCCCACGCTGGGCGTCTTGGGCAGGCTCATGCCAGCGTAGTTGGTGGCGGGGGTGGGCTTGACGGGGATGCTGAGCGGCGGGCCTTTCCTCTGGGGCTCCGGCTCGGGCAGGGGGTCCGTCTGGGCGGAGCTCGTCCGGCTGCAGGTGACGTCCGTGCCCACCGCCACCGACACGGTGGCCACCTTGGCCTTCAGCGAAACGGGGACGGCTGGGACGGGCGTGGCGGGTGCGACGGCAGGCGATCCGGTCCTGAGCTGCTCCAGCTGTCGGCGCAGGCCGTCGGTCTCAGAGCGCAGCTCGGCGCCGCGCGCCTCCTCTCGGCCCAGCCTCTGCCGCAGCTGCTCGCGCTCCGTGTCGAACTCGGCCAGCTGTTTCTCCATCTCGGCCTCCATCTGCTGGCCGCGGCGGCGCTCGGAGGCCAGCTGCTCCTCCAGGCGGCCCTGGGAGCGGGACTCCTCGTCTAGCCGGCCGCTCAGCTCCTCGGCCCGCTGGCCCTCCTCGGCGGCGCGCGCCGCCAGCTGCTTGCACTCGCGCACCAGCAGCATCACCACCTGCTTGTTCTTCTCCCGCTCGTCCTTCAGCTGCGCAGACAGTTTCCTCTGCTCCTGCTCCAGGCCCTGCAGCTGCAGCTTCTCTAGCTCCAGCTGAACAGACACACACACACACACACACACACCACACACACATATGCATTCACCACACACACACAAACACACATGTATTCACCACACACACATACACGCACACACAAACAAAATATGCAAACAAAAGTTAGATTCATGTGTGGCATGCCAGAGAGGACCTTTTGAGAAAACATCACACATACACACTCACTCACTCACACACACAGACACACAAACACACACCACACACTTACACTCATATGAATCGAAGACTTGAGCACCCTTCCACAAAAGTGTAAATCAATAAATCTTAATTCATTTAAAATCTATCTCCTTCTTCTCGGCTGATGCCCTACTTCAAATGGACTACCATTAGTGTGCGCGCGCACACACTCACACACACACACACACACACACACACATCCAGGGGGTAGATAACAAATGGCAAGCTCTGAGCTCGGTTACTCTGCCCAATGAAAAGCTCTTAGGCTCTTAAGATCTCTCTCTCATTTCTTTTGGGCTAAATTGATGATGTTAAAAATGGGAAGTGAGTCCAATCTCCCAGTCAAAATGCTCTCTATTGGCGACCTGTTGCGATACATTACACATTAATCAGCAGCAATGCTCCGCCAGAGGCCGGCTGATATCAATGGAGCTGCAGGTTCCGCTACAGACAGTCGGCCGTCAGTCGACGGGCCTAACACCATCACACGTCCGACCGTCGGCCCAGAGTGTGCACACCATTACAGCGAGTTCAAGCAAGTGCTTTCTGATTGGCTGCTGCTGCTCCACCTGAAGCCACCCTGTTAGCGGCCATGTTAGCAGGGTTGAGAAAGACCAAGTCCAGAAATGGAGCACGGAAAAAGTTGCATACAAACACAAGCACACAAACCCGCTGGAATCTTATGCTTCATGTGCATGATTCAATTACGTTGACTTGTCAGTCATGCTGTACTATACAGAAGTGTGTGTGTTGTTCCTATTGTTAGCAAGGACACTGGCAGCCAAGCAGAAGCTGAAGCCGAGTTTTCCATGTGACTCCCTGCCAGAGTCTCGATTTTAATCAGCACACGGAAACAATGAGCTACGCATCCGTGCTATTCTTAAACACACACAAACAGAAATACTCACTAACTATTATCTTCCGAGTGGAGAAGCAATTGTGTGCTTGTGTTTGTGTGTGTGAGTGTGTGTGTGTGTGTGTGTGGTGGTGGTGGGGGGGGGGCTGAGGCAGAGATGACAGAGCGATGGCTGACCCCTGACCAGCGGCCAATGAGAACGTGCTGCTGCCATCATCTGTTTTTAGACCAGGCAGCTGGCGTGAAGTGGGAGTGGTAAAAGAAAACACCCATGCAGGAGAGGTTGGCGGAAAAAAGAGGGGAAAAAAATGAATACATTAAAACAGAATTGTGTTCTTCAGCAGCGAAGTGGCAGCATCGAGCTGAGCTGACGTCTCGCGGCTTTTCGCAAGCTCGCATCCGCAGTGATTCATCTATAATCCATGGCGCTGGAGAAATTAGTTCTGCCCGTGAGGCGCATCCGGTCTCGGCTCCGAGCGAACCGCCGCTGCTTGCCTCCACGTCTGTCGTTGCCTGCCTGACGAGTGGCCCGCGCTCCCTGCCTCACGAGTGCCTGGTGAATATTTGAACGCTTCTCTACGCCGAGAATAATGTGCCCGTTAACTGGGCCGTGTCCAATTCTCTCGCTGGAAGACACTTGCATTGGCCTACATGCAATATCCACGCAAACTCCTTCTGCTGTCACTGAATAATGTGGAACTGAAGTCACGATGTATGGCTTCAAATGCACTGCCTTGCACTGTATTGACCTATGGCTTTAAGTGCACTGTATAGACCTATGGCTTTAAGTGCACTGTACAGACCTATGGCTTAAAGTGCACTGTACAGACCTATGGCTTTAAGTGCACTGTATAGACCTATGGCTTTAAGTGCACTGCCTTGCTCTGCATATGTGTATATTAGCTGTGCTGTGCTGTTCTGTACATCTCTGATGTAACACAGAGAGGTATCATTACCACTGCCGGACAAGTATGCACGTCACCATGACAACCACCGGCTGGGTGGAGGAGGGTGCTGGGGGGGCGGGGGGGTTCTATTCTGAGAACAGGAAGGGTTTCAGTCGTCACATCTCAGGAACGCTGAGACTGGCAGTGACAGAAGGGAGGGAGGCAAAGATGAGGATGAGGATGAAGATGAGGATGAAGAGGATGAGGAAGAGCTGTTTCTGCCTCAACACAAAAGAGACGTGACGCTCAAGCGTCAGTCGTGAGAGGCCAGAATAGAGACTGAAAGATGTACAGTTAAAAAAGATGCTAGTGTGGGTGCTGGATTGAACAGGCTGAGGAGCAGTGAGGGATGTCTAAAGACCTAACACTGCGCATCACATGACAGCTCCGTCCTCCCACTTCAGTCATTAACGCCAATAAAAGCTCCCCTGAGACCTTATTAGAGCTGCACTACATTCCTCTATTCATAATTCTGACTTCTTATCATCTCTTTGGGATGAACTGTTGTAGTTTATAGCATTAGCTTTGCGGTGTTTGTGCTGGGCTTTTTCCATGGCTTTCCATGGCAAGGCAATGGGACAGAGAGAAGCAGGAGGAGGGGGTCTTTCAAGTGTGGCGTCCCACGACTCAAACTAAAAGAGCCCACTGACAGGGCAGCATTGACGGCTCAAAGCCATGCAGTGGCCAGCCAGGTCAGTCGGCTTTCATGTGTGTAGGGTCCCCTCGCTCAAGCTAGGGGGGTCATTCTACTGATGGGACAGTTTTTGGGGTCTCAGAGCCTTGCAGCACCCAGCAAGGTTATTTGCTGTTGTGCTATTGTGCAGTGTCCCATAGGTCAAGATAAGGAGGGGTCACTCTACTGACAGGACAGCATGGGGGGGGGGTCAGGACTGTGCAGCACCTTTCAAGTCTAGTGCCCCATGGCTTAGTTAAAGAGGGGTCACTCTACAGGAGGGTCATTCGGGGGTCAGTCGGCGGGATTATGAGGTCACTGATCAGACGATCAGGGCGGACTCTGGGGCAGTGTGAGGTTTGCTGAGCCCAACATCAACCTGAGTTGCCTGCTGTGAAGGGAACCACTGGCACAGCTACATGAGGTCATCTCTCTGCGCTCCTCTGTGTGTGTGTGTCAGTGTGTGTGTGTGTGTGTGCAAGAGGAGACCTGAGGAGCTACGTGCAGCAGCGCCGGTGGGGTCACTTGAGGCAGGCCTTGGCAGAGAGGGCTGCTGGGATATGTGTGAGAAACACTAAGCGAGTCGCTGGCGTTTCTGGGAGGAAGGGCAGCAGGTGCGGGCGGTTTGAAGCGAGGTGGGCAGCACATCGAATTTCACAAGCTGGCAGCCTTCCTCTCCCACCCCCCACCCCTCCTCCTCCTCCTCACCCCAGCATGCATAGGCTCACAGTCATACTCTGGAGCCTGTGGTTTGCATGCAGAGTGAAACAACTCAAAAACTTCTAACCTGACAGAATGGAACTGTCTGATTTATGGCAGGCTGACCTCTACATACCTATTTTACACACACACACACACACACACACACATACACATACACACACACACACACAATCTATTTCATAAACTACTGAACACTGAACAGATCTAACCTAAAAGCCGGAGTCCACAGCTGGCTGTGGAGTCATTGTCTAATCACAGTAATCCAGCTCAGAGGATAAGACACACATCCACCAACACACAAATTTGCTGACACACACATTTCCTAACACCCCCCCCACACACACACATACACACACTCCATTATACACACATTGCCTAACACACACATTCACTAACACACACAGACACCCCGCCCCCTCCAACTCCATTACACACACATACCCTAACAAACACAGCCCCCTCACTCCATCACACACATCCTGGGGTGTGTTCCCATCACACACACACAATCAAAAGCGAAGGACACTGGATTTTGTAAATATACTGCACACACACACACGAATACCCAGCACACACCCAGACAAATACAATGCACACACACACACACACACACACACACACTCCTGATCTTCACTGTTTGTGCTGCATGTCAATGGAACACACTGCTCCAATTACAGTAACACTTTTTTCACAGAACTCTCAAACAAATGGAAAATGTCCGTACACACACACACACACACACACACACCCCTACCCTTTTCTGTCGATTCTCGGCGGCGGCAAGCTGAGCAGTCATCCTCTCCTGCATCTTGCGGCAGTGGGCCATGACGGCGTCCAGGATGGCCATGGGGTTGGTGCCGACGGGTCGCCGCTCCTTCTCACCCGCCCCGCCCTCAAAGTCCCGCTGCAGCGCCAGGAACGGGTCGGTCATGCTGAAGTGGCCATAGCGCTCCTGGAGGAACACATCTTTCCTACGAGCCTGCAGAAACACACACACAGAGAGAGACAGAGAGAGAGAGAGAGAGAGAGGAGAGAGAGACAGAGAGAGAGAGAGAGAGAGAGAGAGAGA
>PYXC01000946.1:75000-80000 GCA_015244755.2 Tenualosa ilisha
TAGGCCAGTGAGAGTGAGAGAGAGTGAGAGAGAGAGAGAGAGCTAAGAAAGAGACGAGTGTAGGCCAGTGAGAGGAGAGAGAGTGAGAGAGAGAGAGAGAGAAGAGCTAAGAAAGAGACGAGTGTAGGCCAGTGAGAAGTGGCAGTGGTGTGACAGTGATCTGAGAGGAATAACACACTGACGCATGGCTCTTCAAAAAGCCCAGGCTTTGTTAAATCACAGCCATCTGGTGCTTTCCAGCAGGGCTTTGGCAAATCCCCCTCCTAATCACCATACAGCTACCAACCCCACCACACACACACAGCCACCCCTCACTCCCAACCACAAAGACACTTTCCCTGGCTCCTGTTAGGGTGTGTGTGTGTGTGTGTGTGTGTGTGTGTGTGTGTGAGGGGAGGGGGGGAGGGGAGTAGTGGGCCACCCATCGTTATTATGCGTTTAATGGTGGCAGGGGGGACACATAGCCGCTGCTTGGCATGCCGCGCCAGGCTTGCCCTCTGTTAGACCACTCCAGAGTGAGCTCTGCTGTGCCCTGACTGCCACTCACTCAAGCTCACACACACACACACACACTCACACACACTCTCATACATATATTCACACAATCCCCACTGCTATTCCCACTGATGGTTCGAGCAGCTACCCTCCCAATCACCCACCTCTCTCACACACTCGAGCTGACTGGGAAGCTCAGGTAACATATGGTGGAATCTCTCCTTCACAGGAATACGGGATTCTGCTTTTTCCAGCAAGTTCTTGAACATCAGAGATGTCCAAAAACACACCCCACATCCTTTGAGCAAAAACACCCCATCTGCCACCAGACAAAGAATTCTGCTTGCAGGGTGACAATGCAGCAAGGCTGGCCTGGTTGAGCAGCTGTAATGACACTGACTGGCAATCATGTGTTGCTCTGGATAAAAGAATCTCCTAAATACCAGTCAATGCTACCCTCACTTTTATTTGACTTTAGCGTAGCTATAGTTGTTGTTGTTGTTGTTGGTAGTGGTGGTGGCGGAGGGAGGTGTTAGGATCCGTGCCTGAGGACACAGCTTTAGATGTGTGTGTGTGTGTGTTGAGGGAGGGCTGTGTGTGTGTGTGTGTGTTATGGCAGGTCATGGGCATCAGTTGACCCAAACTCCCCTGAGCGGACGTGAGTCAGTCACTCAGTCAGTCTGCCCTCAAATGACAGTGACTACTAGCGCCTGTGGGCCTCATCGATTCTGTCCCTGCACTCAGTGGATTGCTATGACACAGCTAACAAACAGGTGTCACCGAGGGACGGCAGGAAAACACACACACACACACACACACACACACACACACACACACACACACACACACACACACACACACACACACCCCTCCTCAGAAGAAATGGTCCAGCAGAGTAAGTGTGTCTGGCTGTCAGGCCATCCCCTGTGGCAACTCCAACTGTCTCACATCCTCACTTTAACACTCGGAGAGGTATGGGTTTGTCACCCACAGTGTCCTGAGGACTGAAGAGGTGTGTGTGTGTGTATGTATGTGTTGTGTTTTGTGTGTGTGTGTGTGAGAGAGAGGGGGATCTTCTCCTTAACCTCTGAGGAGTAAAGATAGTGAACGTGGAAGCAAAACAGAGCACAAAACTGGGCAAAACCCTTTAGTGTCAGTGAGCAACTCGATAGCAGAAGCGATACCACCACCCTGCTTCTGCCCACCCCCACTGCCCCCATCCCCCTCAGAGGCTGACGTGCCAGCAGTGGGGCTTTGGCCTCTGCCAGGCAGGCTCCGGCCTCTAAGGTTTCAGCCTGGACGTGAGTCATCGGTGCTGAGGTGTGTTTTGCTAGGACAAGTCTGGCAAGGAGGTGTCCGCTGGGGTACTGGGGGTAGTGCCAGCGGAGGAGTGAGGTGCTGGGTGAGAAATGGTGGTGTTGGTCAGCGTGTGTGTGTGTGTGTGTGTGTGTGTGTGTGTGTGTGTGTGTGTGTTGGGGGGGGTTGATAAGGGCCTAACCCACAGGTGGGGTTTATTTACCACCACTCGGAGCACGGGCCCTCTGGTATTCTTAGCTTCAACCTTTACAGGCATGCACTGGCACTGGCGGAGAGGCCCTCAGGCTGCTGCCAGCACACACACACGTGGATAGAGAAACAGCCATCCAGAGCCAGAGAGAGAGAAACAGCCATCCAGAGCCAGAGACAGGGAGAGAGAGGGAGGGGGAGGGGGAAAAAGAGAGAGAGAGAGAGAGAGAGAGAAACAACCAGTGGTGGCTGGCAGCTGGGGAGTGGGGAGGATGAGAGAGAGAGAGAAGAGAGAAAGAGTGAAAGAAAGACAGAGAGAAAGAGAGAATAAAGAGACGGTGAAGAGGAAGGGAATGAGAGGACAGACAAGCAAAAGAGGGAACACACTGAGAGATTTAGAAATGGAATATCTTATATGCATATATATAATAACCAATACATCTTTAGAAAAGATGTCCAGAGGAAAAACAAGGTGAACAAACACAGAGCTCCAATGCAGCCAGCTTGAGGCTAAATAACTGGGCACAGATCTCTCGACACAGCAGAAACAGAACAGTGAAAAGGACAGAAAGAGAGAGAAACAGAACAGTGAAAAGGACAGAAAGAGAGAGAAACAGAACAGTGAAATGGACAGAAAGAGAGAGCTGTTTAATGTGATATGCTTATCCAAGCTCACGAAAGAGAGAGAAGAAAAAAAAAACTTCTACATGATTTATTTACAGACCCATTAATCCTATATTTATGAATTTTAGATCTGGCCATGTGTCAGTCTGAGCCTCATGCATAAGTGATTGCGCTATAGAGTGGATTGCTATAATTACCGAAATGCACAGGCCTTTAAATCTACATTCAGCTACACACTCACAAGTGGACAGACCAAATACTTCCAACATTTCTGCCTTCACTTTATGGTTTGAGGAAACACAACAAAGACAAATCATATCGACAGGTTCAGGATGAAACCAAAAAGGGAAGGAGAAGAGACAAAAAACAGCTGAAGACTCTATGCGTCAGGAGGACGACTGCAACTGGACCTCACTTCTGCTGCTGCTGTCCCTTTCAATGCACTGACCCGCTCATCTGTTCATTTGCCAACTCTCACACTCACGGAACAAGATCAATACTGTACTGCTGCATGACCGACAGACAGAGACACTCTGTGCTCAACTCTCACAAGCTGTCGGATGGATGCTACCTACTCCGACAAGCCAACCCTTCCCTACCAATCCCCAGCTGGAAAGGGAAAAAGTGGCCTTCTCTAAGTCCATGAAGGAGATGGCTCGCCCTAACACAGCCAAATCAAAGGACTGCAAGTGCAGGAGCTGCTGTATTTTGGCGTCTGGGTTGCTTTGTGCCGGGCTGAAGTGCCACTGATGAGTCCTGCACTCCATTGCATCAGCTTTGCATCATGGAGCACAGGCCCTCATTTGACTGGCTGAGAAAGGTTAACTTATGAGTGAGGCTTTTGTGTGTGTGTGTGTGTGTGTGTGTATGTGTGTGTGTGTGTGTGGTGTCTGGTCTTCCACAAGGAGCCTTTCAATTAAATCGACACAGAGAGCTCTTTGTGGGCCAAGGACTTCCGCAACGGCTGTCTCTCTCCTTACACACACACACACACACACACACACACACACAAGGTCGTTAAAACACACCAGGCTAAAAAAGGACATTTAGATCACCCCCAAACAAAAAACAGCCAAACCAGTGCACAGTGGCAACATCCACAACACTACACCTCAAAGACAGATGGGGAAAATGATGTTGAAATGGGCTACAAAAGAGAGAGTTGCTATACTGAAATGGCCAAACGTCCTTTTGCGGTTCCTCCCCAAAGAGAGGGCGAGACTCTGCTCCCTGAGGGAGACAACATGAGGTGACAGCGACAAGTCTTCACTAAATCTGACATCAGTCAAAACAAAGCATGGGTGCTGCTTGGCTTTGGCCCCGAGTCGCGGCCCAGCAGCTGAGGACGGCTGTTCTCTAATGGAGACCCTTCATCTGATTCATTCTTCCAGGGCTCACTAAGAGCCTTAAGAGCACAATACCTGGCAGGATAATAGCAAAAAGGCTCTGAGGTAAGCAATCCAACCTTGATCTGGTGTGTGTGTGTGTGTGTGTGTGTGTGTGCCTTGATGAAGTCCGAGTAGCCACTGTGTTGGTTCCTTCTCAGTCATCCTCTCCTCCTGCTCCTGCTTACTTTCTCCAGGGCCTTGAAAAGGAGAGACAGGATGGAGAGGGGTGGGAGTGGATGGGGGTGTGATGATCATTACAAATCAGCAGTGAGGGGACATTTACATGTGATAGTAGAGCATGATGGTGGTGGTGTTGGGGGATGTAGGGCAATAGAGGCTTAAGTAAGGCGGGGGTTGGAGAGGGGTTGGTCGAGGGGGGCTGCTTGTCCCTGAGGAAGCCCATGAGGGGCAGCCCTGTCCCTGTGGAAATCTCCCAGAATCCCCCAGCCATCTGTCACCTGCTTCCTCCATCACTCCTGTGGGGACTCTGCAGCCATCACAGCAGGGGGTGACGACAGGCTTCCCTAATGTGGAAGTGTTGGTAGATCAGTCTTTACGAATGTGTGTGTCTGTGTGTGTATGTGTGTGTGTGTGTGTGTATGTGTGTGTGTGTGTATTGGGCTTGATCACGTAGGAAGAGGCCATTGTTTCAGGGATTGCTGAATTTCTCAATCCCTTCTGGATTCCAGTGCTGAATTAGACTGAATAACACTATCTGTTAATGCAGACAGATGGAACTTACTAAGCAACAGAGAGGATCAGAAACCATTTTCCAGCATAGGCTGCAAAAATCATCTTACTAAAGTTTGAGAACTCAACTCAACTCAATATCAAGAGCATATATTTGCAACAAAACTCCTGAGTTCTGAGCTCCCCTCATGTTGGGTGCAGCTCCGAGCTATGGGCAAACATTCACATACAGGCTACATTCTCCTTTGCAGCAGTAGCAGACATCAACTCACTCCCTATACAGACTAGTGACTCAGT